>WIUT01002601.1:0-23050 GCA_010645135.1 Tetragonula clypearis | reverse complement strand
TTCTTTTCGTAGATACGTTCATTTTTCTGACGAAAAAAAAAAAAAAAAGGAGTGTTATAAAAATGAAAGCTTGAAAATGTCAACGCTGCATATTTATTCACAACCCTCCCGGTATTCTCTTTGCATTCCTCGATTATATCTTCCTATTTTTAAAAGAAATTTCGTACTTAGCGACGAATATTTCATCTCTGGAGTATTTCATTGCAGTTTCATGCAAAACTTGTTCCTGCTCGAATCGTTCAAAAAACTGTTCAAGTGAAAGCAAAATTGACACGCGTGCATAATTCTACGATTACGATGACATTTAATTGTCTCGTGTAATTCAATTAAATCACGTCTCGTGTAAACGAACTTGAACACAATACTTCGCAGCTAATTGTTTTTGCCGGTGTTTATTACTCGAGCGATTTAAATCACATTTAGCTCGGTGAGTTAAATTTCAAAAAGGGAAGAATCGCTTTCAAGCCGCTAGCAGCGATCTCTCGAAATTGGAAATATCAGTGAAATTGTTAATGATCTACAACACTCTATTGAATATTCCACAGATATCGTTGAGAAAACGACGAGAAATTTTTCTTTTTTTTTCTTTTCATTAACAGAAATAAGTGTCCAAATTTATTTAAGTATCCAAACGAATTGAAACCTATCGCATTCACTTAACGATTTCTATTAATTTATCTTTTCATTTTTCCCCCCCCCCTTTTATTTATTCTCTAAAATTATATTTATTCTCGTGCTGTAGCAGTGATGTAGAATTTTAAAATCATTATTCGCATTTGACCGTGTCACGTTGATATACGATCCAAAAATGTTATCCTGATAATGTATTAGACGTACTTAGGATAAACTATCACTAGATATGCATCATGCAAGTCCATATCGTTCACTTCTTTTGCATAGTATAATCTCCTCTTACTTAGAGGTATTATATATATATATATACATATATTTTTTTTTTCTTTTTCTAAGTTTTTTTTACAATCGATTAAGACACTGAATACCGAGTAGCTTGAAATTATTGAAATAATTATTATCTTTCTGAATTATTAATAATAATTTTATCTATAAGGCTATTGACAGTCAGAATTAGACATCTTTTTAATTCTTGCCAACTTGCTAACGACCGTGATTAAACATCGAATTTTTATACTTTCAAAGGATATTTTACAAATCCGGTGTTTGTGTCTCGATTATAATACTCGTGAAAAAAATATGAAAGAATAGTTATAAAATTGTAATTCATAAATCATATTATCACAATTTGTAGCTTCGTATTACGTTACTTTTATGTAAAAAAAGAAAAAAAATTATTATTATTAAACTGATATTGCGTCTAAACCAAAAGATGTACTTTTGTGCTGATTATTTAACATAACAGTATTTCGTGTATATTTATATTGCAAACTCTAGAGTTTATTTCTATATTTAATGCTCCCCGTCGAAATTGTATTAAAAAATGTAGTGACAAACAGCACTTAGCAACAAAAGTATTTAGCGTCTATTTAAATTTAGCGTCAGTTATATATATATATATATATATATATATATACTTGCTCCGAAATGATAACGTATATCATAATAACAATAACAGTGATATTGAAATATTTCAGAAATGCCTGATACGTAATTGAATTGTCAACTGGTAATTCATTTCTACGATACCTCGATCGTACGTAAGTATTACTAACAGCTGTGATATCACAGTACACGCCGTACATATGTCGACAATAGTAGCATTGGCGATACGTTTCTAACATACTAACTGCACAAAAGGGCAGTAGTTGCAGCGCATAATAAAAAGGTCAAATAATAAAGACGTGTGCGGTGTGCAATAAATGCTTCTTAATTGGGTCATTCCACTTACAAGGTGAAAACAACTTCTAGATAAAGATAAATACCGTACATTAAAAATCAAATAACGCAGCACGCGCAACTTATTGCTACGTGTCTCGAAACAGGTAAATGTAATTCGAGTTAACATACAACAGATTGTCCACTGACCTTCTTTACTTGAAAATGTTCCGGCCGCAAATTCTCGACGATTTCCTGATCAGGTTTGACGGGTTGCGGTACCGACGATCGGAACCCGTCGAGCACGCCTTTAATTGTAAACTTCTTCATTACGAGCCCCGAAGATAACACCGAGAGGATCACATGTGCAGCAGCAGCAACAACACAGGTTCAAGCGTTTCTACAGCCCCGAAATAGTCGAAAGTAACGTGCGTGTAGTTTTCAGTAGAAATGAAAAAAAAAACCCCGTTAACGAGAGAATCGAGAGTTTCTCAACGAGAATCTTCGATATGTGTGTGTTTTTTTTTTCTTTTTAAAAGTTCCTCCTCCCGCAGAGAACCGACGACGACATCCTCACGTATGAATGACGGCAAGTGTCACTCTCATCGATATTTCGATTCTTACGAGACTTCGTCATCTACATTTTGACAGAATAATACGATGACGTCGACGAGACACTGAAGCACATCTCGATTACGCGATACCTCGTGCTAATCGTAGTTACGCGCACGTTACCGTAACCGCGTTTCTTTACAAACGCTGGCGTGACCAGAATTGTTTTCCTAGTTGACAGCAATGCAGTGTTGTTTAATCGTGTCAGGATCAATAACTGGCAACAGGCTCATGTGGACTCTCGCACGACCGCGAACGTACTCTGTGCGCAATCGTGGACGAACCTTTACGGCAAGTTTCTATGGCCACGTACGTATTACCATTAAGGTAGACCATTAAGGCGTAATGATATTGTTCAGGGATATTGATCCGTGCATAGATTAACTATCGATAATCAGTTATGAATTTGAACGCACGCGCGACAAATTGAATTTGTAAATAAATGTTTCACATTTAACTGTTTAATTGGGAATTGAAGCTCGCAACTGAAATTTGCGTCTATTACGTGATACTAATCAATTGAACAAACGTCTATATATTCGAGAGATTCTTTAACTTTAACTTAATAATAAATGTCCTTCGCGCGTTTTAACATATTGTGTAACATATTGAATGAAATTAATTGGAGAAACTAGTGAACATTGTAAGTAGTTGGTAGTTGGTAGTTCAATACTACCAACCTGTAAATGCCTAATGCCTTTCTCTGGTATTTTTATAGATGTATATATTCTAGTACTTTAACAGAGATTTTATACATTTAATGATATATATATATATATGTAATAATATATACTTTTTATTCTGCTCCTCGCTATATACAAGATAATATTTTTTTACGAAATACAAGATTACCCTCCGATTCTTATCAAATAAATTTTTCACGCATAAACAAGACAGAGAGAAGAACTTTAAATTCGTTAATATCATTTTAGATAAAAAGAATTAATTAACGAGTCTTGAAATTATACTGTACTTGAGTAATATTTATGTTTATAAATTACAAGCGACACTCTAATAATAATAAGAAATACACTTATTTCAGAAAGAGTAAACTTGCTTTCAAAATAAATAAAGAAAATATGTTTAGAAAAAAAAGTTGCTTTTATAACCTGAATTTAAATATAATCTACTCGATTAATTTATAATATGCTTAATCTGTAATATACAAATGTAAAGTGTATATTATATAAGCATGAATTTTGAAGTAAGAAAAAGTTTAAATACTGTTTTAACAAATTATTACAATAATTTTACATGCTTGTATTATATACATACATATATATATATATATAGCATTTTATATTGTACACTATACAATGTCAATATTAGATGAATTGCACAGTAGCGTCAATTTTTTGAAATTCAGCTTTTCATATATTTGAATCACTCGTATAACAGCTATTTCAAATATATTATTGTAATGTAAAGTATCATGTATGAAAAAAAACAGAGTTTAGTATAAGGTAGTCATTTCTTTTCTTAATGTTTTTACGTGTGTTTGTGTTATTGTATGAGTTAAATTGTAACAATACGTATTTATTAAATAAATAACATATTATTACATATTAATAAATGTAAAATATCATACATTAAAAAATATCATTTCAGGAAATTCGTCCCGGAAAAGTTGTATAGGTTAAGAGGTTTCAAAATGATGAGTCCAGGTAATGTAACACCTAAATTTCGCGATTGTTTCAATATAGCAACGAAAGATATATTAAGATGGTTCCCTGGGCATATGGGTAAAGGAATAAAACAAATGCAAAAGCAGCTGAAAAACATAGACTGTCTTGTTGAAGTTCACGACGCAAGAGTTCCAATTTCTGGACATTATGCTGATTTCACCAACACACTAAGCGGAATAAAACCCCATATTTTTGTATTGAACAAAATGGACTTGACTAATATGAAATTTAAGAATTCCATAGTAGAGACTCTGAACGAAAAGGGATTGTCTAATATACTGTTTACTAATTTTAAAGATGAAAAATGCAAAGGTGCTGCAAAATTATTACCTCTGGCAGAAAAATTAATTAGGGAGTCAAATCGCTATAATAGATCACAAGAGTCTTCGTTTCAAATAATGATCATTGGCGTGCCTAATGTAGGAAAATCATCGCTTATCAATCGTTTGAGAAACAATATTCTTCATAAGAGCAGTGCTGCTCATGTTGGCGCTATTGCCGGTATTACACGATCTGTTTCGACACGAATAAAAGTGTCAGAAAATCCTGACATTTACATTTTAGACACACCTGGAATTTTAACTCCCAGAGTAAATGATCTACATACAGGATTAAAATTGGCATTAATTGGTTGCATGCAAGATCATCTAGTAGGGCCAGAAGTGCTGGCAGATTTTTTGTTATTTTGGCTAAATAAACAAAAGCGATTTGATTATGTAGAAAAACTAGAGTTAACAGAGCCACATGATAGTATATCACATGTTCTTATATATATTGCAGCAAAATTTAAACGAACTTTAAAAATAAAGAATTATGATGGTAAAATGATTGTAAAACCAGATTTAAGATTTGCAGCAGAATATTTTCTTTCTTTGTTTAGGAAAGGACAATTAGGATATTATTGTTTAGATGAAGATTTATTACCAACAAGACAAAAATGAAGTATAAAAAATACATAATTACAAAAGTGTTAGATTTTTGTTAAATATTTCAAAATATACCAAATATATACATGTATGCACTGATACAATAGAGTCTCAATAGGTTTCAATTTGTACATACAATAAATATAAATAATTGTTTAAATTTCTATAATTTTATATAGATAATACTTGGAAAAATTGATATCATTATTCTATTTTATTCAAGTATCATAAATATATGTTTTATTAGCAGTTTAATTTAAAAGAATCTTGTGACAATTATAGTGGCAAAAGATTATAAAAAACAAAGTAATTTTATTCATAATAAATCAATATTAAGAGTTAAAATAAATAATTAAAGTGTTTAAATGTATCCTTAATAAATAAGAAGCTCATAATAATAATTGCAAAAGTAACATTTATCACATAATGAATAGAATTAATTTAAGATATTATTGCAATGTTTCTAAATCATTAATTACATATAGTATGTAATCATTTATTTAATTAGTAATTTTATTTAATCGTACAAGTATATTTTTATTAATTTTGAAAGTATAAGACAAATTTTTGCAAAATTACTTCAGGATAATAAATATAAAATAAACATAACGTACGTTCAATTATTTTAATTTATTTTAAATTAAAATTGCTTAATATATTTATTTAAGTAACTTAATATTTGTTCTTATGTTTCGTATCTACGTTGTTTTAACAAAGATAATTTATATACATATATACCCTAATCTTTTTTAATTTATTTAAATTATTTATAAATAGTATGTAGCAATTTTACTACGAAATCGTATGACTATTACATACCTAAAGTATACTAAAGTTCAGTCCCCCCTTCAAACTATTACATTCTCTTACCAAACTTTGTACCGTACGATTGAACGACAGTAGAGAACGATTGAAAATTCCTCAACAGAGGTAAAACATTATTTAAAAATGACAGTATTGAAAATTGCTTAATAAAGTTAAAACATTGTTTTAAAAAATACTTGAAATAAAATTGTCCTAAACGAAATTATACTGTACATGTACACATTATATTACATTATATTTAAACCGATGTTAATAGAATAGTAAGTAATCGCTTTTATCAAGGAATTAAAATTATAGTGGCAATGTTTGCGAGGGCGACATTTTATCCAACGCTTTTCTATAATGTGTTAATGGAAAAAATTTCGTCAAGAAACTGGTACGATAGAATTGATGAAACCGTTATACTGGGTGCTTTGCCATTTCGAAGCATGACTAAACAGGTATATGCATAATTATAGCAATAAATATGTACATGTATATTACATATGATACATAATTTGAATTTGAAAAACTACAATGAAAAGAATATAATTTAATTACGAAGAAATACAAGGTCTCTAAACTTTTAGTTGATAAATGACGAGAATGTTCAGGGTGTTATCTCAATGAATGAAGATTACGAATTACAATTGTTTTCCAATACTAAAGAGGTATAAATATGTGTAAAAACTATTATTATATTTGAACAAAACTTTTTAGATAAATAAAATTTAGGTAAATAAAACTAAATAATATTGGAACACATAACTGCACATATTTTTTAGGAATGGGAAAAACATAATGTAGAATTTTTACAATTATCTGTAACAGATATTTTTCATTCACCTTCGCAAGAAAAGTTACAACTCGGTGTAAATTTTATTAATAAATTTCGTAATGTTTCAAATGAATCAAACAGTTCTACTAAAGCTGATAAAACTTATCTTAGAACTGTTTATGTTCATTGTAAAGCAGGAAGAACACGTAGCGCAACATTGGTTGGATGCTATTTAATGATGGTAAGATAATTGCAAATGTATAAAATATTTTATACAGTTTCATGTCTTTTAAATTAAATAAAATTGAAAATTGTAAAAAATAATACAAATAGAGTAATATAAAAATCATTTTTGTCAGAAAAATCAGTGGACTCCAGAAGAAGCTGTAACATATATGCAACAAAAAAGGCCTCATATATTACTACATACACAGCAGTGGAATGCATTGAGAACTTTTTATAATAATCACGTAGAAAACAATAAATTATTTACATGAATATGTAATTTAATACATATACATAAATATTAATATATATATATATATATATATATATATATATATACGGTAATAAATTATTTAAATGATTATATTTAATATTAATATATATATATATACAAAGAGAATTTTATTTATAATAAAAAGTACAATTTATTTCATTTAAAAGATATTTATTATTAAATCTTCTAATTGCTTTATGTCTTAAATGTTCAAATGGTTTTAAAAACTTTACAACTCATGTCTGAAATTAAAAATAAAATTTTTAAATAAAAATCATTAAAAGTAAAATACAGATCTAAATTTTTATGTTTCAATCATTTATACCATTTTTTGAAATGATTTCCAAATCTATAAAATATAATCTTCTCCATTTTTAAAGTTTCTTAATTTCTTAATTGTATAACAAATACTATATTCAGACATCTCGATTGGTTTCCCTGTTTTCTGGAATACGTATAATTAATATGTTAAATATAATGTCAATAAACTTGAAAATAATATTTTTTATAATTGACCACTAATTAATAATATATCCTTTATTGTTTAATATTTTCAATGAAATTTATTCAAAATAGTATTTAAAGATCCATATTAAAAAATTGAATTAATAAATTCTAATTCTAAATAATATAACAATTATGTTATAATACTTACAAAATACAATACCTATTGTTATATTTATTTTTGTTTGTGAATAATTTTATTTAAATATTTTAATTTCACTAAACATTCTTCTTTAACGAGATACGGTATTGGTATATTATTGTCATTTTTTATTTCATTCTCAATCCCTTTACTAATTGCTTTTAATGTTTCTTTTGTTATCTTTTCATTTTTCAATTTATTCTCTAAATCTAAAATTTTATACTGTACATTTTCACCTGCGAATTTAGCAGATCTTGCAAGTGATCCTACAGTTGCTTTAAGAGTAAAATTTGTTGCTGCTTTTGAAAAATAATTTAGAAAACAAAAGTATTCTAATTCTCCTGTTTTCAACACATGTGTACCAGAACATGCTTCTCTAGACAAAACATACACACACACACACATATATATATTAGTTTTCATGAAATAAAAAAAATATTTAAATATAATATTTGGTAAATTTTTAAAATACATAAATTTTTCTTAGTTTTTAGAAATACTTACTTTGATTTTAAATTATGAAAGTCAATATCTACAAGTCTAATATTCTTGTAAGGATAAATTTCTCCTGGTATAAATGTTACAGAATTTTCCGCTAATAATTCCGAAGTATTCAATATTCTTGTAGTAACTGGAACATTAGCTGTTATAATATTATTTGTAAGTTCTTCAATTTCATTCAATTGTTTAAGCGAAAGACTTTCTCCAAATGAATTAAATTGACATTTTAAGCTTTGTGGTGTAATAATATAATTGCGTAAATATACTGCTTCTATAATCTGTTGTATTGATGCATGTAATAAATGTGTAGCAGTATGATGTTGCATTATCCCTATTCGAAATTCAGGTTCAACGGAAACCAAACAATCATCTTTAATCTTTAATTCTTCAATGCATTTTCTATGGAATAAATTTTTTTTTGATTCTTAATAGCACAATATTAATAAACGTAATTATAGTAAAAATCAAAATAAAAACGTACCTTAAATCAGTTTGTATTAATTTACCATAATGAATAACATATCCATTAATTTTTTTTATATTATTTATATTAAAACTGAAATTTTTTGTACAAATAATAGCTTTGTCTGATATTTGACCACCTTGTGTTGAATAGCACAATGTTTTATCTAATATAACTCCAATTTCCTCTTTATCTGATTCTGTGTCGTAATTTGTAATTAACTCATTAACAATTGAATCTATATCTTTGTTTGTACTTTCATTTGCTTTGTTTAATATTATATTGCCTGCAAACAAATTATGTACTCTTTTATTATATTATTTAAATTTAAGTGATATAAAGAAAGATTAATGATCAATTCTTACCATTTAAAATTAATGCCAAGATTTTGCTTTCAATTCTAGGAAACTCGTAATCATTTCCATTAAAAGTATATTTATATTTAAAACTGTCATCAGTTTTAGGTACATTATTTTTTTCAAGTATTTCTAAACATTTCTTCATAGATGTAATATTACTGTTTTCAAGACCAATTCTAGATCGATTTTTGAGATCTTCTAACTCTTTCTGGAAAACTTTTTTATCAAAATGTAGAGATTCAATCTCTGCTAGTTCAGTTATTGTTTCTACACTTAAACCATATGTATCATATAACTTGAAAGCAACATTTCCTGGTAATACGTTGGCCACTTTTCTGTGAAATTAATAATAAAGTAAACAAAATGTACATTTTCACCTGAGTAATTTATATAGAATTTCTAGTTTGTTCTGACTTGCAATTGACGAATTCTTGACCGCAATAAATGAAGAAAATAATTTATATTCATATAAACCATCCTGTAATTTATACATACAAATCATTAAGTATATGTTGAAGATACTTGTATCCATCTTCAAATCCAGGAGCTAATTGTTGAGTAATTGATTTCAATTGAGGATATGTTTTAATAATTTTTGTCCATTGCTTACTACAAGTAAAACGTAACCTTTTATATAAATTTTCTTCAAATTCTATTATTTTTTGCACCTAAATGCAATTAAATTATAATAAATTCAATGTCATCTTAATATAATATATTATATGATATAAAATCTTAAACAATCTCACATTTTTTGCTTTATAATACCTTTTTTAGATTCTTCTGCAATTCTGGATAAGTATCGCCTAAATTTTCTACTACAATATACGCGAGTTCAGAAAGTATTCCTTCCTTTTTAAAGACTTTTTCACCTATATCAATTGATTTTCTTATCATTTTCCTAAGTTTATTGCTGAAAAGATAAAACCATAATTACACACCACTATTACATTCATTATTACATAAATAATCATACATAAGTTAAAATTATTGTATAATTGTAACAACTTACATTTGTTCCGGTACAACTCCATCTGCTAAAGCTACAGTGATCATTCTGCTATGATCTGCCAAAATTCTATATCCACTATCAAGTTCATTTTTATCATTGTAAAATTTACCTTCGTACTCTGGTGCTTTTGTATATTTTTGAATGGCTTTGAAAAATGGTTGAAAAACATCTGTATCATAATTTGACTGTTTCCCTTGTAACACTGCAACTAATCTTTCAAATCCCATGCCTGTATCAACATAATGCTTAGATAAAGGTACTATTGCACCATTTGATAACCTAATATAAAATAATTACAAGCTGACATTTTAAAAATAATATACAAAGAACATTTATCTCAAAGCTTGATAACAATAATTTTACATTACGCGTACCGTTCATATTGTATAAAAACTATGTTCCATAATTCAGTAAGATCTGTGTAACCTTTGTTAACTTGCATACTTCGATTTTTTAATTGCTTCGAACGATCTACATGTATTTCTGTACAAGGGCCACACGGTCCTGAAACAGCCATTTCCCAAAAATTCTCTTTCAATCCAAACGGTAGAATTTTATCTTTTTCAACGCCTATATTTAACCAAATATCTTTACATTCCAAATCAGGTTTTAATTCTAACTTCTCGTCTCCGGCAAAATATGTTACATATAAACATTCTTTATCAATACCATAATGCTTTATTAATAAGTCCCAAGCGTAACGACAAGCTTCTTCCTACAAATAGAAATTTATATTTTCTTTATTACTATCTGACGAAATTTATATTGGAAAGAGTATGGATATAGAACAGCTTAAAATATTTTTAAAAGCTCACTTTAAAGTAACTTCCAAAAGACCAATTTCCCAACATTTCGAAAAATGTGTGATGATAGCTATCATTTCCGACTATATCTAAGTCATTATGTTTTCCGCTAATTCTTATGCATTTTTGTGAATTTGTAGCTTTTACTGCAGGTGGATCGTGATAATCTAAAAAAATTCCTTTAAACTAGAAGAAATTGATGGTTTTATTAATACATAATATTGTGAAGAAACATCAAAACATGATATATAATAGTGTAAAGGAACGTTGATCAAAATTCTTAAAAATAAAATATACTCTTATAAAATTATACCTGGGTCATGCCAGCATTAACAAATGCAACTGTACGATCATTAAGTGAAACGACAGGGCTCGAACGAATAAAAGTATGCCCCAAATCATTTTCAAAATACTCCAAAAATTCCTTTCTAATTAATCTTGCACTCTTCCGTATCGTGCCAGAGCTGTACATCCGTGTTAATAAAATATGATTCATATCTTTCTTATTTCAAATATTATTGTCCGATTGATTTATTGATTTCAATAATTATAATTCAAAGACATTTAATATTAATCATATTAATTGTATTAGATTGTTAGTCACATCGGATAATACTCTAATAATTTATTTTAAATTAACACGTATTGATTGCAAGTTTTCAAACTCTCCACGTGTTATACGATATATATATATATACATACCGCAATAGTGGAAAAATCTTTTTTTAAAATAAACTACGAATCTCTACATAGCGTAGATTTGCGAATGCTATATATATATATATACTGTATTTGATGCAGACTTTTATAATAAAATTCGAACATAGTAACTTTCACTTTGGACTGGACAAAATCGTACCATATAATTTTTAAATTTACTTATTTTCGTTAATTGATTTAAAAAAAAATTGTCCCGTTAATTCCTATGTTAATTTGTTCTTTAAATTGTTTAAATTTTCATTAATACAAATTCTTTTTTACAAGATACAATTTAAAGTAACTAGATACTAAAGCTTAGTGTCTCTCCCGGAAAATAGTATATATTCATGAAAACATACCTTGCGTACAGATAATCTAGTGACTTTGTCTCTAAGGCTAAGGTTGGCAACGTGTAATAAGAGAACTTATTACTTGCCATCGAAAGTGTTCAAGGTAGAAATCGTTGACGCCATTTCGTATATCTCGTTTCGCTGAAAGCGTCACGAAAGTTTTTCCCTTTTTACTTTAATTTAATTTCGCCAAAACGTCGCAACCACATGTAAGTAGCAAACGTGGTGTTGTAACAAGATATCCGATAGCTAAATAGATTTTCGAGAGATTTGAGATATAAGCGGGATGGAAGGAATTTACACATCGTCAGTTACTAGGGCACGCCAAGGGCCGGTTGTTTTTAGATATCTTTTTTTTTCCACAATTACAAGGTCGTATCTCGGTTTCACGTTCTCTGAAATTCGGGTCGCAATATATTAGTTGGTATTATCTCGTTGCAGTAGTTACGGCAGATCAGATGAATAAATAATTGTTTTCTTTTCTGTTGATAATATTTGATAACTTTCATGGCCTTGAACAACGTAAGCGTCTGTCTCTTCTACGTTTACCGCAAGAGAGTATCTACTTCCTCTCAGTTTCATTAAATTTCATTTTTGTTTTTTTATTTTTTTTATTTTTTTTTTTTTTCCAGCGATTTAGCGTAATTTTAATCAATACCTCTTTTTAATTTTTTATGAAAATAAAATAATTTTTTAATATATATATTTGCATTTTAAGACACCTGCTCTCACACAGTGATAAACTGTGTGTAAGTATGTAATGACCATGTAAGTTTTATGCATTTTTTTTAATATTCTTGAAATGTAGCTTCTCCATTTCAGGAAATTTTTCAAGGAAATGTTAATGCTTACATGTAACCATTCCTTTCAAAGGTACTAACTTTTAAAGTATAATACATGTAAGAACTTAAATGTTTAATATTTGCTTTTTTGTAACATTAATCTTTTTTTTATCTTATTCTGTGAAATTTAATATTAATATCACTAGGTTCAAGCAAAGTATGCTTATATATAATTTAATGCTCCAAAATTAAATGCTCCAAAGATGTAATAATTTTAAAAATTTATTTCATTTTCTTGAATTTTATTTAAAAAAAAAAATATATATATATATATCATAAAAATAAATATTTATAATATAATTAAAATTTAATTATTGTTAAGAAATTCAATCGTAAATTTTTTGTTTAATTATAATAGTTATTTTTATTATGTTATTATTACAATAAGAAATTGATCATTTTATGAAAATAGCGTGAATTTTAAATATAATCGACTTAAAATTCTAATATGTACATAAAAATGTACATGGTTATGAGGTAATCAATAGTAATACACGTAAATGATTGCAAAGTATTATTATTTCACGAGTCATGAAATTATTATAATTAATAGACTAATTAAATGATAAAAGTGAAATAATAATATACATAATATAGTAATTAATACTATTTTTTTATTTTCAGAAAATGGTTTCATCTAACCAACCGGTAAGAACAATGCTAATAGTAAATTGTTTTCCATTTTGTTTCCATTTGATGACCTCATTGTTTATTTTTCACGTATAACATTATTTTTCTCAAATAAATCATTAATATAAGTTAAATGACAATTTGTTTATAGGTACATAAGGTATTGTGTTTTTGTAAATTTTTTTATATATTTTATTAAGACCTTTTATAACTTATCATTCGTAATTAATGTACAAATAGATTAAATATAAGCTCAATGATATCGCATTATCATTGTCATATGATTTTTGTAATAATAGCAAAAATTTTGAGCAAGATAAAAATCTCAAACAGACACCATACTTTCTGCAAACAGAGGTATGGTCGATTTTAGAGGTACAAAATAAGTGTAAAATTTTATTTAATAATTAGTATTTATAAATGCATGCATTATATATAATTATATAAGGAAATATTATGTAAAATAAGCATTATTAATTACACGTTTCAATTTTGCAGAGAAAAACAAAAATATTTGTGGGTCGGTTACCAGAAAATTGTCGCAACGATGAGTTGCGACAATTATTTTTACGTTTTGGTGAGGTAACGGAATGCGATGTCATGAATCGATATGGGTTTGTCCACATGGCACGTGAGGAAGATGCAGCTGCTGCGATCAAAGCTCTTCACAATTCCAACTTCAAAGGGGCAACAATCAATGTGGAACAGTCTACAGGCAAATCACGTGGTGGCGGAGGAGGACGCAGGGATGGAGACAGAAGAGGTGGACCAGTGAGAGGTGGTAGGGGAGGACGAGACGGTGGTAGAGACGCTCGTCCTGGACCATACAATGATAGAAGAGGTTGGTAAATATATTTTTACAATGTTCTATATTTTCATGTATCTATTTTCTCATTGCTAGTTAGAAATTGTTTTTACAATAACGACGAACTTTATCGTTTAAAAATTTAATTCTTTGTGCTTTTACCTTTCTAATTCTTTTCTTTAAGTTGTTAAAAAAATTAATATGCTTTACTCTACGAAACGCAGACACTGAATGAAGTTTTTGCAACGTTCACGAGATCAATGAGTTTTTTTTTTTAATATATAATGATATAATTTGTACCAGTGTGGGTGGTAGCGTAAAGCATATTTTGCAATGAGAAAATAATAAATTAAGACAATGATGATTTTTTAATACAGACTAAAATACAAATTGGATATCTCGGCATGCTTTACAGTTCTTCCGATCCAACTCGTTGGTTACGATGGATCTGCTGCAGGTGGCGTCGCGACGGGGTACACCGATTACAATCGTGGCGCTGGAGACTTTAGTGGACGTGGAGCCGACTTTGGGACTGGATACACTGACCGTGGAGCATATGGTCAGAATGTGGGAAGCGCGGCAATGGGTTACACATCAACGGCACCTGGAATGGGAGGAGGATACGGACCAGCAACTGGAGCTGTTGGAGGATACGGACCAACTGGAACAGCCGATTATGGTCGAACTGACTACACCCGCGCTGCAGATTTTGGAGCTAGAACAGATTATGGTAATTACGGTGGTACGTGTTTTATTTAGCCAGGATAATGTAATATAACATTCATCGTTATTCACTCTTCTTTATGTTGGAATGAAATCTTTCAAATTAAATATTTTCTTTCTTTTTATAATTATCTGTTCGATTTATAATATACACACTTTCAATGTTCAGATTTGATTTTTGCATATGAAATTATCTCCATTATAAAATTGCAATTTAGAATAAAAAAAAGGTAGAATAGTTCAACTTTCGTCTGATATTTTGTATCATAATATTTTGTTATTATTTGCAGTTTATCGAATATCTACAAAATCACGTGATATATTTTTCTTAGAAGAAAATTTCTTAATAAATATTATTTTTGCAATGGATTAGTTATGTCGTAAATATTATGTTTTTGTATTAGATTTTATATTAGATTATATTTATATTAGATTTTGACATCAATATTAAATGCATGAATATTTATTTAATGTGTTGCTATTGATCCAGAAGATCCTATTTGTGAGCTTTAAATAAGTAGATTAGGTTTAGTTAGGCCATAATAAGCAAAATTATTATTCTAATGTAGATTTTACATATTTTGCAGTAGTTGGAGGTGGAATGACTGGGGATTTTAATCGTGGTGCACCAGGTCCGATGGATTATGGACGTACAGATAATTTCGGTGCAAATCGTACAGTTGATTATACAGCTAGAAATGATTATGATCGAGCTGCAACTGGGCCTATGAGAAACGGTGGTGGTGCAGTTGCCACTACCGGGTATGGAACGGGTTACACAGATGTAGGATATGATGAAAGTCACTGGTAATATATTTCATTTGTTTTATAGCACTAGAGTTAACTTTATAATTTAATATTAATTAGTGTATTGATACGTTGGTAATTACATTTTTTTTTTTTTTTTTTTTACTAATATCATTACATTAATTGTACAATAATAACATTTAAAGTAAGTCAAATATTAAAAATTTGAGTTAACAACTTTTAATAAAATGCATTTCTTTTTATAAGTCTTTTGTACACAATGTACTACGTGATTCTGAACATGTAAGGAAAGAATTTTAATATTCAAGGACTGTTTAAATGTTAACATTTTAAGAGAAGTATACACGCTGTGGAAGGGCAAATCTTTTGCAGCATTTAAAAACATATTTTAGCATAACAATTATGAATTGAAACTTTATTTTTATTCTAACCTGTAATGCTTGTTGTACTAATTGAAAAAAATTTGCAAGTGCGTCATATCGATTACATCGTACAATTGATTATGCTTGAGCAAAATCCCGGTGCATTATAAGGATAGAGTGAAAATAAGTTAACATATTCCAATTGTGACAGGGGTTATCCGGGCGGGCCTGGGGATATGATGGGTGGGCCCGGGGGGGTAAGTCAGGGAGCTTCAATGGCCTATGACAGGAGGGATGGTCCCCCTGTTAATGATATGCCTCCATTTAACAGGCCAATGAGTACTGGACCCAGCTACAGCACTGGGGCGCCTAGTTATAGTACTGGTCCTGGACCACAAGCAGACATGTTTAGTAGAAGACCTGGCAGTGCCGTCCCTAGTGGTGGATATCCACCTGTTGGTGGAGGGTGAGTAGAAATGTTACATTTATTTTATTGTTTAAGACATCTATTTATAATATATAATAAGATTTTATTTTATACATATATATATATATTTGTGATTTATTTATTTATACTTATGTGATGTACGGATGTTCAATAGTCCGATTCAGAAGACTTTACCGAAGAGGTTGTATGGTAACCCGATATTTCCGTGAGCGATCGGAAGATTCGATCCAAGCAAGCTATTGTTGATTTCTTTGAATGGGCTCGGGGAAATATTGGATTACCTGATATCATTCGTACACTACAGATATCCAGTCTAATATATCTGATATTTTTTCCGGATACAATTGAACAATATTGCTGTTTGGCATCAAATTAACAAGACCTCGCTTTCTTTTGTAGAACTTTCATACCGGCAATTGGTAATTGCACGTTAACACGAGTAAACTGTCGGTTAATTCGGTATCGCTTATAAATTCCGTGAATTATCTAAATATAATATAACGTTATCTTTATCTATATCGTGATATAATTATATTGCAATTATTGTTAGTTACAATGGACATAATTTTTGTTGTAGCTAAATATATCTGATATTTTTTTCCGGATGCAATTGAACAATATTGCTATTTGGCATCAAATTAACAAGACCTTGCTTTCTTTTATAGAACTTTCATACCGACAATTGGTAATTGCACGTTAACACGAGTAAACTGTCGGTTAATTCGGTATCGCTTATAAATTCCGTGAATTATCTAAATATAATATAACGTTATCTTTATCTATATCGTGATATAATTATATTGCAATTATTGTTAGTTACAATGGACGTAATTTTTGTTGTAGCTATACTGAAGGGTACGACAGACCAGACGCATATGGTCCTCCACGCGGTGGCGGACGGTAAGTCCTATTATTATAATAACAATTATTATTACTATTATTATTATTGTTGTTATTATTTAACACGTTATACTCCTTATACACCAATGCGTTTTTTAAAGTGATACTGATCACACAGCGTTAAAGAGCGACTAATTAACTTATGCGAGTAATCATTCACTGTGTTCAGGCGACTGTACGCTCTTTTTGCGCAACGTCAATTTAATTTGATTGAACACTGTATCATCACAGTGTATATCACGTTTTTTATGCGAATCGACATAAAATAGGTTAAACATTTTCTGTAAAAGTATAAGGTGTGACACTTGGCGCGAGAAAAATACGAGAATATTTCGTGATCGTAGAAATGCGATATATATGTTGTGTTTGTGCATACGACGGCACAAAAAATTCCAGATTTCTGTTGCCGACACGAGTAAAGATCGTTCTGCGACTTTTCTAATGTCGAGTGTAAAAGAGAACAGAGGTAGTTGAGAACAACATTTGTACCCAAATTCACGCGCAGCATGAAAACGTGTAAAACAGTTTACAAAGCCCGTTGAAGTTCAGTTTAAAAAAAATAAGCGCGCGCGAGGCGAGTTTGATTTGTTGGAAAATTTGTTTGTAGAAAGTCGCGAAAGAAAAACTGTATTAGCATATTGGCGTACTTTAGCCGTTCGTTAATAGTAACTTGAATATGAAAATCGTTTGCTTCTTCGAGCAAGAGCTCTCGGCAAACGAGAGAAAAATCTCGGATCGAGAGTGTGTTTCGAACGATTTGAACAATTGAGAGATATTTGCATTCCAAGTTGCAATAATCAATTCGTGGTACGTACTTATCGAGAAATTATTGTCTCGTTGTATGTATGTATGTTCTCGTCTAAGCATCGTGTGTACGTATTACCGACTGGGAATTAGGAACAGTGTAGAACCATATTTCTAACTTGATTGCTACCTCTCTTCTTTTATGTACTCTGCGGTAAAAGTCCGCGAGATCAGCGATTTCGAATCACTTCGAGATATATCTTGCGATGAATCGAACGAACGATGTGGCGTTCGGTAGTGTGCCGAACAACAAATGAAACCGCAATAATAATAATAACAACACGTTACGACACACTGCGCCGTTTGAACAACGTTTGTATATTCTGTAGATGCTGCATTACCTACCGTCGGTCTCTCCCCGTATCTCGAAACCGCATCGGTTTTCATTCCTTCTTTTTTTTTTTTTTTTTTTTTTCTTTTTCGAAAGAACGCCGTACCACGAAAAAAAATGCGTATCACGTTTCATGACACATACACCGAGAAGACGGAAGACAGCCCCCGGGTTGGCTGTTGCGTTGCGTTCATTTGCCTAATGCGTCTCTTGCAAGTGATCGAGCGGCTGGAAGAAAATTTTCAACGATCAGTTCAGAAATTTTGTTTTGGAATGCTCGAGCACGTACACGCACACATACACGCGCGCGCGCGCACACGCACACCTCGAAAAATATTCTTCGTGACCGTCGTTTGAACTGTCGTCGATACGCTTTTGCGACAACAGCGACAAACACGCCATCTGGCGAGGAAAGAAAGAAGCAGCTTTGAACATGTGACAACTTGTCAGACCTGAGTCGGTGATTCGGTATTATATATATACCGCTTATGGATGTAAAAATGTACTTTTTCACGGTACTGTGCACGTTGTTTTGTTGCTTCAGTCTTTTAGGACGATATTATTCCTACATTATCTTCGTTGCATCGCAACAAACATCGTATAAAACGTGTAAAAACACGGCAATTATCATTAAAAGTTTAATCTTTTCTTTTCTTCGTGCACCTGTGGTGTTACGTCGAATATTCTTAGTATACATTAATATCATTTGAATTGGAGCAGTAAGCTCTTGATCTTAACATTTCTAGACATGTCTGGTGAATAATTAAACGCTTCGATGATATTTATTTTTTGATAAATCCATTTGAGCTTTTACAACATTTCCCTTTGGGAAAGTTTTCTTTTCTTCCTCTTCTGATAAATTATCGGCTCGCGCGCGTTAAACGCCAAACGTTCCTCTGAACTTAGAACTTTTCTAACGTGATAATAATATCTTCTTCATCTTTGTTTTGACTGACGAACGAAGTAACGAATCGCAGAATATTTGACCCTGTGACTTTTCGTCGCATAGAAGAAGCGAAAATTCAACTATCGTACAAAAGTGCAGTACAATATTGAGAGATATTTTACCCAGGTCTGAAAGTTGCATGTTATCCGGCAAATGTGTATTACATATATATATATGCGTTGCGAGGAGACTCGATCGATAAAATCCAGGTATATATATATATATATCCAAATACGTGGTGTGGTGGATATATTTTGGTAGTGAAAGGCGACAGTGTGGACGCAACCACTGGGTCTGTAAGAGACTTACCTTACCGGCTGTGTAAGAAAGAGAAACGAGAAAGAACTTTCGGTAAAAAAAAAAAAAAAAAAAAAAAAAAAAAGGAAAATGCATTCGCGCACATCAGTGTTACATCTTATACTTTCCAGCATTTTTGTTGCGCCGCAAGGCGAATGAAGGAATTAATACTGCGATTTTTCATTTTTTGACCTTTTAGCTTCCCAGGTCCGGCAGACGCGATGCCACCGAGGTACTAAAAGCGTACTAAAGCGAATACTAAAGCGCATACGAAAGGCTCCTTTAATAGATACGATATAATGATATATAGATACGATCTAACGTTTAACACACTAACTTAAGATACGGTAAGAATAAGAAGCACATCAATGAGCAACATGAATGAAATAATATGAATACACGCAACCACGATCACACCTGAAGAGAAAAAAAAAAAAAAAAAAATAAGAGAGAGAAGATTATTGAATTTTTCCTGATCGAAGTAAATGTGTAACGAATGGAATCAAGGAATTTTGTATGCCGTTAATTTTTCCCCCCCTCCCCAGGCAAATAGTGGATATATACATATATATACTTTTTGTGCGAGATTTGTGTTCGTAGTTTTTTCCTTTTTATTTTATTTTAATTTTTTTTTTTCCCCCCACCCTAATATTTCCCATATGTTTTTTCTCTTTCTCTCTGTCGTAGTGGTAACACAAACACAGCCCCGACTGTTTAAGTGGTGTGGGTTGATGAATTATCTTTTTATCTGTCTTAAGTCAAGTAATGATATGATGATATATTAATAGGATATAGATGATTTCGTTTATAAGTTTGTAATATCTAAATAGCATCAAGCAAGATGGTGACTTAGGCTATTAAAAAAAAAAACAGAAAAAATGCTGTATAATCTTTTTTTACACGTAAGAACTTGGATAATGTTTTAAATGTTCATTAATAAAGCAAAGAAACGTGTTTGCAGACGTTGTCAATGTACCTCAACGGAATGGAAAACGAAATAAAATTACAAACGTATATATGCCCTTTGAGCTAATCTTTTAGCTGAAGCTATATTTTCAAGTTACATTCTCCTCCAGTTTTAACAGTTTTGTTTATGTACGCCTGACTATTGAAGTGATCGACGATTCTTACTTACTTATTTATTTATTTATTTATTTATTTATTTTTTTTTTTTCTTTTCATTATTATTTTCGACTACTCACCACACACTTTATTTATGCTTTTCAAGTAAACTTCTTCACTAAAGTTTCTTCTGCTTTTCGTTGTCAATTTATGCGACGCCGGCAAGTGGATGTTAAAAAAAGGAAGAGTCACACGTCAACGAAAAAATTTATACGCAAGAATCAACCGAATTTGTGATTTACTCGGCGAGAGGCGGCAACTAGGTATTAGCGCGCGGTTCATACGGTGGTGCACATACATGATCATTATTAGAATGACGTTTTGCATTGCAAAATTGTCCTCTCTCTCTCTCTCTCTCTCTCTCTCTCTCCTTTACTTTCTTTCTGTCTCTCCTTTCTTTCTTTCTTTAATGGTACAATCCGGTACAATTGTTGTCGAGTAACAAGTATATTGCTGATCTTTGGCATGCAAAACCTTTAATGCTGACGACACGTCTTCACGTCGAGATCAAGTGTTTATAGTGATCTTACTGTTTTATAAAAAAAAAAAGAAAAATGTTCTCTCTTCTCTACTCCTTTATCACTAAAAACGATACCATGAAACAGATCGTTTCGTTTTTACACGCTCGTAGTGATATATTTCAATTGGCAAGTGAAAAAACACATCGCGATGCATTTATTCTGATCTGAAGTTGAAGATATATTATAAATTTCCTGATCTCGATCGTTGATTTCAATGTGATGCTTCTGTGAAACGTTTCAATCGATGATGTTTGAAAGAGAAAAAAAAAATATATATATATATAAAAGAACGTGTGTACGCACGAGACTACTACTACTTACTACCACCACTTTGAAAACGTCTTGAAAAATACAAAAAATAAAAAAGAAAAAAAAAATAATAAAAGAAAGAAAAAAAATGCAGAACGTCATTTAACATTTTGATGGAATCTACATGACTTGTACTTAGACAGCGTTTAATCTTGAAATTCTGCGACGAATCGCGCGTAAACACACAGCGCACTCTAAATCCCTGGGTGGCACGTCCAACGTCAGATTGTCGAAGAGGCGATATATCAAGGTCGCTTACCTCTATGCGTGTGGCCTGTAGATGCGACTCTGGTGAATAATGCAAGCTTCGATATGCGGATAACGTGCTACAAATTGCGTTTGCGCTCAAAGCTGGCGGTGCTTTGAATTTAAACAACAGAAGGTATGTTCAACGCGTGCGCCATTTACTCTTTGCTCGTTAAAGCAAAAAAAAAAGAAAAAAAAAAAAAGAAAAAAAGTAAAAAAAAAAAAATAGAAAAAAATAATTACACCGAGAAATACTGAAAACAGAATGCGCTTCATTGCGCGTATTTATTGTCTGTTGTTGTTGTTGTCGGTCATTGCGATGCTGAAAATTTACGATTAAAAAAAAAAAAACTACGAAAAGAAAAAAAAAAAGATGTTCCTGCTAAATCGTCGTTTATGATAATAACCGTTGCGAAGATGCTGCGATGGCGAATGCTTTTAGTATTTAATACGCGTTAATTCTAATTCCATCTCTTAGGGAACCGTCGATTACCTTTTTCATTTATATATATATATGTATATGTTTCATTTATATACATATGTATATGAATATATATATATATATATATATGTATATGAATAACATGAATGTATATATATATGAATAACATGCTCGCAGGTGCAATACGAATTGAAACTTACTTCGCCGTGCATTGGAATTGTAATCCGTGTACGTCGAACTTTTGATACATGATCTGGAAAGACTATCTGCTCCCCTGAATGTTGTTTTCCGACTATTATCGGACGATCTGCTTAATTTTGAATTTCTGCTTTCCAGAAGCCTTTCTTGTACGTAGATTATAAACGAGCAACTGAGATACAATTACTTTGATCACGCTCTCTATTTAAATTGACTGGAATTAACTTGTCTGTCGCTGGTGGAAATTCTCGATTGATTTTGTGAATGGAATTAAGCAAAATTGTGTGTTTTCAATTGCTGTGTACGCAGTATTCATAAATTGAACATTTCATTGGAACTTTTTTGGATATTTATAACGGATATACAACGGGATGGAATTAGAACTAAATTAATATGACTACAGTTTTTACGTGAATAAATCATATATA
>WIUT01002600.1:0-23058 GCA_010645135.1 Tetragonula clypearis | reverse complement strand
AGGGATTCCTAATTTCGTCCCAAGTTCAATAAACGTGTATTTGTACAGAATGCGCTCACAATGAATTTACAGAGATTAACTAAATCTAAGACGCACGCATCCCACGATGTCCCTGGTGCTCCGCTGAGTCGATGTGCACACGACGGATGTTCGATTGGTAATGAGTCTCTGTACCACTCGAGGTTTATTTATATTTCCGTCGTCAGTGATCGGGAACAGTCGATAACTTTTTTCAAACTTCTAAAATTTTATCTTTGTGTACGCATCGAAAGTGTTATTGATAATGAGCCTCCCTACCGCTCAAGGTTAATTTAATGTTTCGGTCGTCGATGATCCGAAATAATTGATAATATTTATTTTAGTATTTCTAGAAACAGTTTTTCTATTATACTAATCAATAATTTAATAGTTTTTACGTTTGTTGTCGCAAAGTTACACTTTCATGAATATGTTATAATGTTGAACGTAATATTTTATTAATTTTTTGTCGGCTAAAGCTGAGTTTACATTTTCGTGATATTAATTTTTAAATTATAACTGCATTGACGTATATCAAATAGAAATTTATCTAGAGAAAAATTATGTAGTGAAAAATTGAATTAAGCGCTTTAGAATGCTTAGAATAAATAGACTAAAATGTAGTCTAATCATGGAATTATGTCTTTGTTTTTTTTTTTTTTTTTTGTTTTTTTTGAGGGGAGACGAAGACATTTGATATACCGCCATCTATTGTGTGAAGTTAGAAGTAAAATATACTCAATTCAATAGATGGTATCGCATAACTGTGGATTACCGACTTGTATAATTTCTGCTTTATCACTTGATTATTTCGTTTCTTTCTTAAAGTTTCAAATTTTTTTACTGTACATATAGCTCGATAACTTTTATCTACTGTTATCAATACGATTCTGCAATCTTCATGATTCGATATTTACATTTGCGAGAAAAACTAATTAATAGGATTAATTTATAATCTTTCGCAGTTTCATTTATTCCTTTATACATTTTAATTCATTTGTTTTCAGAATGTATGTACATTGTAACGTAGGTACAATATGTAACAATAGTATTTTTTGTGGATGGATCAATTATCGTAATCAAAATAATGCGAGATATAACTTTCTTCGTTCGAAATTATAAAGAAATTGTATGAAGCGAATAGTAAAGTAACATATATTATATACGATATGTTTTTCTAATCTATGAAATTTTTTCATTCTATTCTTCCATTTTCTACGCCTTATAACTTCGTAAGAAAATTTATTTTTAATTTAAACCATTATTCTACTAAATCGACAGGTTTGCGTGTGACACGAAAATGATTAGAGTGACCGTCAAAACTGATACACTGAAAATGGTCAAATGTGAAATCTATTTTATCTTTGCTCAATGCCATTATTATCCTTCGCACACACAGCATATATCTTCCCGCCACGTCTAAACATTAAAAAGATTGCAACAAAACGAGCGAACATACTTTATCAATCATGAATTTTTCAAGTACGAAAGTGCCTGAAAGTAATTGTAAAGTATGTTCGTTGAATACACTGCATGATAAAATATGCATAATGTATCTTGACACGCGTCGAAAGTAACGTAACAATACAAAATACGTGTATAAAAAACTTCCTTAACGCGAAATCAATGAAATATCTAAATTGCAGATATTTGTATCTTCATAAGACGTAGTAACAGTGTACGGAATATTCACAGCACGGAAAATATGTACGTACTATGCCGAAAGCGAGGCATTATTTTCTACGCTTAGAGGTAGGAAAATAATATCTCGAAGTCTTAAGAAATCATCGTTTTCATGGTTCCACTTGTTTGATCGCGTTGATCCGAGGAACGTGAATTTACGCAAACAACTACAGTCCGGTAATAACTTCGTGCATGTGTATCCCGTTAGTATCCGGGTAATTTAAAATTATTCTTGCAGTAGTGGTGACCTCCCGTGGTAGATGGAATATTCGCAATTGAACCCGGCAGAGTTTTACGATTACCGCTAATTACGATGAATAAACGGCCGTGCTAAGAATCGTTGGCCGCTTGATAATCAGCAGCTCCGTTCAGTCTTGTGGTCGGACGGAAAGTGCAAAGTTACCCTGATGCTTCTGCGTGCTCGTCTGTTGTGTGACGTCGTATTGTCTTTTAATAGTCAGCCCCTGTGACCGGTTTTCCCGTCGTTAACAAGACACCGTTGTACGTTGAGACGCGCCCTCGTCCGACCTTGAAACCTATAATCGTTCATAGCGTTCGATGTTCGAAACATCGTCTGGAAAACTATTAGTCGTGCTCCACAGGTTCGAGTCTTCTTTGTTTTCTTCGGCGTCTCGTTAACGCGGCGAGCAACAGTGAAATGGCGAAAAAGACGTACGATCTGTTGTTCAAGTTGCTGCTGATCGGTGACTCTGGAGTTGGCAAAACTTGTATACTGTTCAGATTCTCGGACGATGCTTTTTCAACGACGTTTATTTCTACGATAGGTAAGAGAAACTGTCGAAATGATTGCCGTTCGTTTGTTTTCTCGGCCAAGTCGCCTGTTATTGCGTATTCTTTTTCGGCGTAGTAGGTTATGCTATCGAAACGGAATAGCAATACTATGAATTTAAGTCGATGAACGATAAATAACTGACTAGCAAAGTGTGACTGGCTTAACGCGTTGAAATGTATAAAAAGAAAAATTTCGTCTCTTGAATCATATTCGGAACGACATTATTGTTTTCGTTGATTGTTTTGCGTAAATAGACGTTGATATGTCGCCAGAGTATGTTAGATAAATGAACAATATCCTTTCTGTCACGTAGGTATCGATTTCAAAATCAAGACAGTGGAATTAAGAGGAAAGAAAATCAAGTTACAAATATGGTAAGTCTTTGGAATATCAAATTTCTCTAAATAGGCCTTAATCTGTGTATTTGCAGGGATACAGCTGGTCAGGAAAGATTTCATACCATTACTACGTCATATTATAGAGGTGCAATGGGTATTATGCTTGTTTATGATATTACTAATGAGAAAACATTCGAAAATATTGTTAAATGGTTAAGAAATATTGATGAAGTAAGTATGACTGCGAGCCTTTTTTCATTATATGTAAATACAGTCAATTGTAATCGTAATTTATTTTTTAATTCTAATTAATCTTAGCACGCAAATGAAGATGTGGAAAAGATGATACTGGGAAACAAAAGTGATATGGAAGACAAACGTGTTGTTAGTACGGAAAGGGGAGAAGCGGTAAAATATCAACAATTTAAATTGTTACCTGAGTTACAAAAATATATATATACTAATAAATTGACATTCTCCTTTAGATAGCAAGAGAGCATGGAATCAGATTTATGGAAACATCTGCAAAAGCAAATATTAATATCGATCGTGCATTTAGTGAATTAGCTGAAGCAATATTGGAGAAAACTCATGGGAAAGAACCACAAGATGCTCCCGATAGAGTAACAGTTGATCGAAGGGTGGAAAGAAATTCTAATCGGTGCTGCTAATCTTATTTATTTTAACGGCGCATAATATACTATATATGTATATATATAGTATATTAGTATATAGTATATATATAATATACTATATAGTATATATATAATATACTATATATATATATAGTATATATATATATAAGCTCGTGCCACTCAAAATAGATTTGTGGATAGATTTAGAGCATAATTTAAAAAAGCATAATAGAATAATTAAACTCGTCACAACACTGCCTAATCAAATTCAATTGAACTTATTTGGTGAAATTTCTGACAAAAATATGTCTAAAATTAATTCAGAGAGTATAAAAAGAAACTCCAATTTGAAAGTGAAGTTTTTTAATTATACCTGGATTTCAGAGGGTGGGTTATAAATGCTGTTTGTCGTATATATGACTGTACTTATGTGTCTATTGCATGTATACAAGCGTTAAAGCTCCATCACAGCTTTTATAATGAACAAAAAATCAATAATATATACTGCTGATGGAGCTTTGTTTTCCATGAAACTCCATGCGTTGTTGCACGAACAAAGTCAACTAGAAACAATTTGTTTGTTATATGAGGCTGCAATTTGTTACCATAATGAGAAAAGTGAGAATGAATGTGGGCTCTTGATCTTAAAAAAAAAAAAACTACGTGAACATTGAATGCTTTTTCATACGGACATTGCACTATATATGCTTATTTACATCTTAAGTTAAAATCTAAAAGCTTAAAACTAAGAGCTTTTATCCTATTTGTGTAAGACTAATTTACTACAAATATAAATATTCACGATTTCGAAATAGTTGTTTTTATTTTCCTTTGGAATACATATAAATAATAATAATAATAATAACAATAGATTATTTAATAAAGTGACATCATACAACAATATTAAATTGAATTATTACATACATTTTGATTGTATGATCACCACAATAATTCTCATTTTGTTTTATAGCAGTGTAAAAATTAAATAAACTTACTCAACAAAAGATGAAGATAATATTTAATACTTTGAAATTTTTATTTTGCTATGCAAATATATTGAAATAATATAACATCTATTTTCTAACACATAATGAGTTAATATATGTATAGATTATTAAGGTAATTTGGAATTATAATATTTAAGTGTTACAACACTATATCTAACAGAGATATCAATATTATTAAAATGTATATTTTCATATTACATATTACAACAATGAAATCACTTATTTGCTGGATATACAGAATTTATTTATATTTTAATGAAAAAAATCATTTTTACAAAATAAATTATACCTTTTCAAGTAAATTCAATGAAAAACTGATACTTTTTTTAAATAGGAAAGATGAAACAAGGAATTATGATTAGATGTGTAAATTATGTATTTGGGTCTTGCATAACCCTATTTATATGTATATATTTCCAACTATATAACGATTGACTCATTTGCTCCAGCGAGTATAGGAATTACTTCACTTACAAGACTAGACGTCGAACTTCAAAATAATTGTAATCTCTGTGTTGGCTATACATTGAAAATTGTGTAAAAGCTATTATCTTATAGAAATTAATACTCTTCTGCCAATATCTTTTCTTTTAATGACTTTCATTGCTTTTCTGTAATGTACTCTCTATGTACAAAAAAAGAGAGTCAAAACAGAACAATGATAAGTAAAAGCATTTTGCGTTAAAGATTAATCCAGCGACGAAAAAATATATTTTACAATATTTAATCTCGTGAAGTACCAATAATTGTCAAGATGTAAAGGAAAATGTTAACAACATCGATATAAAGGTTCAGCGCTGCGAAAATATACTCTTCTGGAGAAATCGCGTACTTGTGTTTTCCTCCAATCATGATTTGAGTGTCGTAAATCAAGTAAAAAGAGAAAAGAAGAGCTCCAATTGATGCATATACTAAAGTCATAATTTTTCCATGCCATATCATGGCAATTATTCCAAAAAGTAGGAAAACGATCATTGCAATAAACAAAACGCTATTCAAACCAGTGAAATCGAATTTCGTTTGGAAAGCGAATAATGTTAATGCAAAGCAAATTGCTGCAGTAATTCCAACGGCCAATAATACCTAGAAATATTAAATATAAAATATATAGTTAAATATAATTAAATATAAAATATATAGATAAAATAGTTTTTATTAAATAATTATTTTAATATATGAAAAACTAAAAAATCATGAGCTGTAATCTTTAGAATCTTACTTCTTCAGATTGGTATGTAGAAGCAGCAGTAGCTAACAAGAAACTTTCTGCTATAGTGAATAGGAACAAAAATATAAAATTCATTGGGGCTTTTCGCCTCACACTGGTACAACAAGCCATACATATAATCAGGACAATAGTTGCTGCAAAAGAAATCCAAAACAACTCCGAATGACTCCTCACAAATTTTTGAGTAGGTATATGATAAAGGAAAAGTGCAATCATTGATACTGTGATTAACAATTGAATCATCAATATACTGTACACTTTCCTGAAAACAGAGAAAAATTTGATAAATATTGCATCATATTATTAACAATGATACATCATTAATGATATTATTAATTACCTGATGAATCCATTTCTAATGCTTTTATCATTGAATTCAAATCCTTTGATAACATCAGATTGCATAGGATCCTCATAATTTGACCCGTACATGCCTGCTTGTGGTCCTGTGCCAAATATTGGCCCAGTTGGTGGAATTTGCCCGTAAGGAGGTGCCCCTGGAGGAACAAAACCTGAAAATAAACAAAATGTCACAAGCGCAAAGAAATTAGAGCATTAGAGTATAAAAAAAATAATGAGATTAAACAAACCTGGTGGAGGTGCTGGATTTGCTCCGTAAGGAGGTGGATATGCAGGATTATATCCTTCTTGGGGTGGATACCCAGGATTTTGTTGAGGATAACCTGCACAATCAAATTTGAAAAAAAAAATAAAATACTACATCTAGACAAAGTCTTCATTCTGAGTTAAGCATCACCCTTCATAAGATTTTGTGCTCTATTAACAGCCACTAAATATTGGTGCATGATTTCTTTTTTTAAATACATTGCTTTCCTTCAATTTGTAATTTCTTTTTTCAAGGCAATCACACAACATGTTTCAATTATATTAATTTTTCATTATTTTCACATTATTATTTTTTTTGTAACTAATAGCCATAAATTATAATTGATGATTTAACGTGTAACATTGGATGATGTTGAAACAAGCAACATGGCGTTTGTAGCTTGTTAAATATTTTGTTGCATGTTTAAGGTGTAATATCATAATAAAGAATATATATAACTTAGGAAAAAGATCAGAACCTTGTTGCCCTGCATAAAATCCTGCACCTGGTGTGTTCTGCCAAGTTGTCATCTTTTGGTTTTTGTTTTAACTGAAAAAGAAGCTATTATTATCACAAGATACTGTTGTAATAACATCAATGGAACACCAACGCACGAATGTACCAACAGCCTTAAAACAAAATTAGACATGAAATTACTAAAAAGAATGTACTCTTCAAAAAGTACTCTTTTAATTTCAAAAAAATTTGACATTCAAAGTAATACTATGTTAGAAATTCCTATACTAAATTAATGTGTTAATCTTACACTTTTTTTAAAACTTCCAAATATACATGCTAATCCTTAAAAGTACAATGTTACAAAAGATATTGTCGAGTTTTAACATAATAATTATCTATGTATCTCTAAACAAGAGAAATGTTAACTTTAAAATAACAATAGATTACAAATCTTTTAACATTGGCAAAATTTATAAAAATCATTAAAAAAAACTTTTCAATTTTTTAAATAGGATTGTTTCAAACGCCAATAGAGTAAAATAAAATAGATAATATCACATAAAGTAGCTGAAATAAGTTTAAACATTATAAGATACTGCTCATATTTATAGGTACTCTTTAAACAATATATTGTTTGGTTTTATGGATGATTATTAACAGAATTCTAACAAGATCATTTTCTTGCTATGGAAAAATTCACTTACGTATCATGCGTTAAATACTATAAATATGAGCATAAATAACCTTTATTAATTTTTTTCAAGGCATTAAGGTCAGCTGAAAATAAAGTTAGAGGCACCAATTAATAATTATCACTATATTTATGTCTACGTATAATGTTACACGAATTGTTACAATCCAATATTGCTGTTAAAAAATATATTTTCGTTAAAAGCGTAGATTGCGACATATTTTCTAAGGATAAAAAAAAAAAAAAGGAGAAGTTAACAACCTTACATATAACGAGCATTCTTATTTGTGACAGATCTTTCTTGGAATTATTTTGAAATTTAACCTAAATCGAGATCTATCGAAAGTACAAAACGATCTTGTTCCGACAGCAAAGCAAATAAATATAATATTATGAAATACGGTAGTGACATGACGATACATCAACGTTTTCTTATGTCGCCAGTTAATGCAATAAAAACGTTGTTGAAATTTACTAGAACGCGTTGATTCTGAGAAATGATTTTTACAATAACATTATGAATGTTCATTACGAATATGTGTAATATTAAACTACGAAACAAACTGGTAATTGTACACGTCAACTTGATGCGTCATGCGCACTTTCTGGAAAGTGGCGACAATCGATAATCACATTCGTGCGCCGAATACAAGCCAAATTTATTTACCTCTTTCAGAAAACGTTTAAATTCCTTAAACGAAGAAACGATCGACACTGCTTAAAATGATGATTGCCCTAAGAAAATTACACCGTTGATCTTGATTGCTTGTAGCAGTACAGTGTGGTTTCTACCACTACCAACACCTATATGTGTATATACGACAAAGATGCAACGCGCCCCGCTTATCAGCGTTTGACTGAAACTCATACGAGTGTGTAACTGATATGAAGTAGGTTAAATATTGAGATGCGACGGTTTTGCGCCTGCGTAACGTCTCGGTGTATAGTTCAGGTTAAATAGTTAATAACATATACGACCTATTCCTATATATTAGATTTCCGAGAAAAATATTACGTAATGTCACAAATTCTCTATATATCGAAAGCCATGATCCTTTGTAACATGATCCTCTCAATGTTACTAAACCAAGGATGATCTCGTTATTTCTTTATAAAGATATTTCAATTTTCATTGCACAATTACGCGAGACTGTCTGTATCTATATAATCCACGTAAAAAGAATTTGGTGAATAATTTTGATATTATCGGTTACATGAAATATCTGAATATTATCTAATTATCAACTTCACGGCAAATAAAGAAAGTATATGATAAAATATTTTCATAAGTAATTCCAAATGTAAGCTAATAATTCTAAATATCGAATTGTGAAAAATAAATCGCTTATCTTTTTTCTTTTCATCGCTTATCTTACGCTTTTGTTTATGATTTCGTTGAAAATTGTTCGATGTGTTCTCGAAACAGTTAATTCGTAAGTAATACCAACTTGAGAATACGAAAGCTGTCGCTTCCGAGATTCAGGATCCACGTGTATGACAATTACGGTTATATTCTATGGTATGTAGCGTACAGCGTAGAGTTCAATGTTATGATAAGTGACTGTAAATAATCAAATGAATCATGTCAACTTGTAAAATACATAACATTAGGTTTTATAACCTTGAACCCCGATCTGTCACTTGTTTATCTTATGAACCAAAGACAAAAAAGTTAACTCTTGCGAGGTTAGTTTTCTAAAGCATGCTTTTCATTCAAACTTCATAAATGATAATACTGTGTATAGCAACATTTTTACAGGAATGATAATTCGATTGAAATTTGGAATATTGAAAATGCACCTTTTGTGGAATGTATGATACCTGGTCATCCAGAATGCTCTATAGAATCTATTCTGTGGGTAGATCAGAGATTGTTTTCAACTGGTCTTCATGGTATGATAACAGAATACGATTTAGAAACGTTGTCCATTAAAAGTGAGGTTATAGTAAATGGAGGTGCAGCCTGGTGTATAGATGTTAATCAGAAAAAGACACGTTTAGCTGTTGGTACAGAGGATGGATATATTAATACATTCTCCATTTTGCCCGATGTATTGATGTTCGAAAGGATATTTGACAAACAGAAAGGTAGAATCCTTTGCATTAAATGGGACAACACCGGCGACATGATCTATACAGGATCAGTTGACACGATTAGAGTTTGGAATGCCATATCTGGACACGCAGTTCATAAAATGACAACTTCCAGAAAAGAAGCGAAGAAAGAAACTATTATCTGGTGTCTAGCAGTTACAGACGACAATATTATAATTTCTGGAGATTCACGTGGCTGTTTGTCATTCTGGGATCCTCATATGGGTACTTTGATTGAATCCCATGAAAGTCATACAGCCGACGTATTGGCTGTGACTCTGTCTCATGACATGAATATCGTGTACTGCGCTGGCGTTGATCCTGTAGTGAGAAGTTTTTGTAAAATAACTATGAAATCAAGTGGTAGACCACAGTGGGTAAAAGGAATTGAAAGAAGGTTACATACTCACGACGTAAGAGCTTTAGTAGAAGCAGATGGAAAATTATATTCAGCTGGTGTAGATGGATATCTAGCTCAGTCTAGTTATCCACCAAAAGTTTTGATTAAATATCCACCGTTACTCCAGCTTCCATGTGCTAATGTTTGCAGAAAATCCAGATGTATTCTTTTACAATATGCAAACTTTCTCGAGCTGTGGAGGCTTGGGTCGACTACTAAAGTACCTTCAGAATCAATACGTCCCGGTATGTTCCATCAACTAGAAGAGGAACCTATAAAATTGCTACAATTAAAAACAAAAAGGGAAGAAAATATTCTTTCGTGTGCGATAAACAAGGATGCTAAAACAATTGTTTATTCTACCGATAGTCATGTTAGAGTTTTTAACTTTGATGTGATTGAGGGTGATCCACAGTTAACACGAAATGACATTGACATTTCTGTAACCAAAGTACAGAAAATGTTATTTAGTCCGAATGGAAAATTATTTGTAACGATAAGTAATGATGGAAAAAATAACGTTATAACATTGTACAAAGTTGAAAAGAAACGTCTAAGGCATCTTGGTTATTTTTATACGAATAAGGAATCCATTGTAAATGTTGGAATCGCGTGTTTTTCTCCTGATAATAAATATTTTATTTGTGCTGATCGTGTGGGTAGGATCGCTGTGTATACCATTAACGAAACTGCAAGTAGTGACAGTCCTATGGCATGGTTGCTGCCCAAGTACAGTTGTCCACCAACAGCTATGGCGTGTCAAAAAGATACCCTAAATCTAGTTATTGTATACTCTGACCACAAGGTAAAGTAAAAGAATTCATTTTTTACAACCTGTAATGTGGATTTTCCTTAATCCTGGGATATAAAAAATATTCGCTCATTTAAAATGATCTAGTGTCATAAAACGGTAAGTTAATAGTAATTAACTTAGCTATAAAGAACGTATAATCTTTCTATGATCTATACTTTCTGTCTTCCATGAAACTTGCAGTAAATTATTGCTATAACTTCCAACATCACAGGCGAAATTAAAAACTATAAAGCGGGCACATTTTATGAACAATCATCCTTCACGCTTAATCGCCGATCGTTTCATTTCAGATCGTCGAATATAATATATTACAAAGGCAGTACACCAATTTTTCGAATAATTTGCAAAATCGACTTCCCAAGCAGTGGTTGGCCCGTCCGTTTCCCATAACGAATATCATTTTTGATCCACGTAACGAGAATATTATAATAATGCACGACGACTCGACTGTTTATGTCATCGATAAATTGAACGAGCTTTCAGAAAAAGAAATAAAAATTCCAAAACGCGAGAACGGTGACGTTGACGACAGTAATTCCGTCATGAGCTCGCAGTCTCAGCATGTTTTTCAAGTTCTCAAAAAATACAAGGTAGTAATTTTATTCGTAACGTTGTACAGTTCGAATGTAAGAAGATCAGATTACTACAATCACTGTTTTCAGCATCTTGTGCATCTGGACTGGTTAACAGATGAGGAATTAGTGGCAGTTGAAGTGAACCCGATGTCTTTGACGGAAAAATTACCGCCGACTCTCAAACAAAAATGGTTTGGAATGTAAATATGTGAAGAATAAAGTAAATGAAGTCCCATTCTTTTTTCTTACTGGAATCAAATGCACGACGTTTGTGTACGAGTCATGTGTTTGGAAGTAAGAAGAATACTCGGAAATGAAGAATAATTCAAATATTACGTTACATTAACGTATGTTAGTATAATAAAAATATAAGTCGATCGATGTATATTTTAATATATTTTCTTATAGTGCCCTGTGTATAAAGTATGTATAGTGCCCCGTGTATAAAGTATGTATCGCACTGCTTAACCAAGAAAGATGAATCTTTGCTGCCTGACGCGAAATTCATCAGGTTCCACGGGTGGTTCGATCGTTTGTTTCGGCGAAATATGCCAACGACCTGTAAACTCGAGATTGTATTCTGGACGAGATGATCGTAAGCCAATCATACCGGATGTCGTTCTGGGAATGGACGGCGATGGTTTCAGAAGAATCGGTGAACGCTTAATCGCATCTTCCGGCGGTTTGTATTGGAAAGTGTCCGCCGGAAATCCCTCCTTTTTGCATTCTTCGGCCAGCACCTACGGTCAGTGACACCGGGGAACATTAAAATTCGTGTGACGGGCATTGTATTATCGATACTGCGCGTTTCCCACTGGTTGGTTCGCTTGGTACCTTCTTAAAAAAATCACCCGACAGATGTTCGTACTTTCTGGACCAGTTGCGTCGAAACAATTTGTCTCGTAGTATAACTTCCTTACTGAAATTCACGTAATTCGTACGATATTAAAACTCATTTACACGTATATATCGCGTAAGTAATACTTATTGCATTGTTTGCCTGTTGCGTATCTCTACCAAATGCTATCGAAAGTCACTGGATTCTTCTCGTTGGTCCTTCCAGTTCTATTTTCTATTTTGTCTTGCGATTCGTCCGTCATTTCCTCGCGAAAAGAAACATATATGAACAACAATGTGCGATTGGAATCATTCACAAGGCAAGTGGAATATTCGCGTGGTTTGTTCGATAGCACGCCCGTTGCCATAGTCTCTAATCCCATTTCCATTCTCACTCAGTGACTGCATAAAATTCAATATATTTTATGTGAAAACTCGCAAAAGCGTTGCCAGGAACAGACGCTAACTTGGCGCAGTAAGTAAGTAAGTAAGTAAGTACATTGCGAGGGTACGATATTTTCGAGCACGAAGGTGCGATCGCCGGGCTATCGATTTTCAGCAACAGCCGTATAAAAGGTAGGAAGCGAGGTTACCGCGGAAAATCTCGTTGAGCCAAGGTAAACCAAGTCTAAGGACCGGGTCTACGAGGCCATAAACCAAGAAGCGTTTAATCTTCGCCGCGCGAGTTGTAACCCGTAGCCGCACGGAGGAAGGCGTAGACGTAGTGGCTTAAGCCTTCAGGAAATAATCAAAGCGGCGATACAGTGGCAAATACAGGGAGTTCCGCGTGTCGCAATGTCGAGGCAACACAGGACGAACGCCTCCGGTGTACGTGAATTTAGGTGCGTCTAATACGTTCGTCTTGGTTCAGCGAGAAGGTAACGGTTTGGAAAGCTTTGTAGTTGTGAGGTCTCGAGCAGCAGCAGCAGCAGGGTGGGGTGGGGTGGGATGAGGGTTGGAAACGGCTGCAGAGTGCAATGCGCCGAGATTACGACTAATCTGCGCCCGAGACTGGTCGGAAGCGTAGTTTCTGTAACTTACATCGCTTAAAGCGTCAGCTCGTTCAACCCTCAAACTCCTCGTCGCTGTTGCCGCCCGCACACAGTTTCCTTTTCCTTCTCTCTCTCCATCCCTCTCTCTCTCCCTCCCTCCCTTTATATCGTCCCCCTTTATACCTGTATTCCCTCTCTTTCTCTTTCTATAACCACTCTTACATTAGCGAGGACTGATTCCCTTGGGAAAATTGCGTTCTCGAAACTCGAAAGTTTAACGTGCCACGCACCTGCCAGGACTTTAGTACCCACCGGTCCGCCAAGAAAAGTTTATTCTTTCCGTTATCTGAAGCCTCGAGGAAATGGACAAGCTCTTCTCTCTTCCTTTCTTCATCCCGACACGGTAAGGCGATTCCATAGGATTTATTATTTACACGTCGACGTTGAAACAAGGGTGTATAAGTTTCTTTTCTTCGGGAGCGGGATGGTTGGTTCGTGTACTACAGAAAAAGAGAGAGAGAGAGAAGCGGATAAAGGCAACGAAGCGAGGCTTATACGCGGCCGAACGATGAGATTCAATTGACTGGAGCCTCCTGGTACTAACAGCTGGCATTAATCACTGAGAGATCGACGATATAACACACGCGTGTTCCGGGGATAACGTGCTGGCTGGGGTGGCTCGTACTTTCGGACACGCGAGGGCTCCCCGTTCGTTATCGCGATACCAATATTCGCACTCTCTTCACGCGCGGCCCCGTTTGTACACCGTGTATACCAATTGACGGCTGCTTCCCTTTTCACGTGGCCGTGATCCCCTCGATCGTTCGTACGCCGGTGATATCTGAAGTGGCGGCGTCGCGCACGCGAGCTCCATCGACAGCCCAGAGAGAGAGAGAGAGAGAGAGAGAGAGAGAGAGAGGCGTCCAGGAATTCCCGTGGTGATTCGCGTGCTCGTCGACCAAAGTCCTTATAACACGTGCCAGCGCCGTTCTTCCATTTTAACCATCAATTTTAATCATCATAAAATTGCGAATGTAGATCATGTGGGTTGCTTGCATTGTATGTGGATGCGTGGCAGGAGAGTGCAAAGGTCAAGCAAGAGAACTCGCGGAAAAAGAAGAAGAAAGGATGAGGATAAAGAGAGAAAGAGAAAGAGAGAGAGAGAGAGAGGAAACTTGGAAGACGAAGAGAAAGAGAGACGACTGGGGAGAGAAATTTGCGGGATCGTAGACGTAGAGACACGGCGGGGCGCGCTGTAAATTACAAGCGGAGCGCCAAACCGCTATGGTCTTCTCTCGGTGGCGCAGGGGTGTCTAGACGTATAGATAATACCGAGTTTGTGCGGGGCAGACGCAACCTAGACGGTCCCTGGTTCATCCAGCCACCCGAACCAGCCAGCCAACCAGCCAACCAGGCTAGGCTAGACACATCGACCATGCTCCGTTTCTCTCGTTTGCCTCTTACTCTCTCTTCCTCTTTCCACCCTGTGCACTATCTCTGTCCCATTCTGGTCGCCGGGACGCCGTTCCCACTTGTGTGTGTGTGTGTGTGTGTGTGTATATACTGTCACGGTCTTCGTCGCACTCGGCCATCTGCGAGCACACCTATATGTGCCCTCAACCGGATTTCCCATCGTTCTCGTCGCACCGGCTCACGAACGCGAGCTTCCTCCCGCATTCGCCGCGGAAGGCAAGAGACGCAAATCCTCAATAGCATCGCCGCTTGGATCCGAGATCCCATTGGCAGCGATCGTGACGTGGATGACGCACCAAGTCTGGCCTGGCGTCTTCGTTCCACCCTCGAGAGTCTTCCTTGCGCACATCCGCAACGACCCGAAGGTGTTACCTCGCGACCTCGGAATTGTTTCCGCTCGCGAACGTTCTTGCGACGCTGCGACGTGGCACTTGGCTGAAAATTTACCTTGCTTTCGGCTGACAGCCCTCCATTTGCTATTTGATGTGTTGCGGGAATTCTATAATGGCTGATGCAGAAGCGTGGCTGAAAGGAATCGTGATTGGAGTGCAATGGGGTAGATTCAGAATCTTCGGTTACGACATTATCGATGACTTGTAGGCAACGATGATGAAGATTCAGCTCCTCCGCTAATAGAGCATTTCCTTTAACGGTTTTCGTTGTGAAACTCCTTCCTTGGCAATTTCTCCAAACGTGAACTTTCAGATTTGTATTCCAATTCACTGACTTGAAACGTTGCTAGTCGTTCTGTCGTTCGCTACTACGCGTGAAAAACGGAGAGCCAGAAGCAGCGTCCGGCCCGATCGGAACGCGGATTTTCACGAGGAATTAAGGACACGCTCCATCCCCCACGGTGTGTACCCATCTTCCTATATCGTTTCGGAGTAGACCGGGGCCTCATCCCTGGCCAGCCAGCCAGCCAGCCAGCCAGCCAGCCAGCCGTTTTAATCGGCCGACTGCAATGCATAAATCCCCGTTAAATAATACGGTAGTTAACAGTGCCATTAAGCCGTTCGAGATACCGCAAAACCGGTAGGGTGCTCCTCGCTGTACGTGCGAAGTCCGTATTTATCGGCAGCCGACGCGCCGCCACCGAGAAATATTGTTCTGCGTTCGTTTCCACCGGCGTTTGGCGGCGAAGAGGGGGACAAAAATGAAAAAAAAATAGAGAGAGAGAGAGAGAGAGAGAGAGAGAGAATGGAAAAAGGAACCAAAATCAAAGAAAAAGAGATGAAACGATTGAACGTGGAATAACTTACAAAAGTATTCGAACATTTTGATGAACACAAGAGGTAGTCCATAAGTAATGTAATGTTTTTTTTTTCAAATTTAATAACCATTTAGTGACAATAATTTGACTTATTGTAACATAATCTATATTCTAGTTAAATATATGTTGACATTTAGTGTGCTCATTGTTAAATTATATTACAGGCTTATAAAAATAAAATTTTGCACAGCGTCAAAAAAGAGAGAGTAGCCATTACTTATGGCTACACCTAATATACTGTACGTGTTACGTAAAATATTTCATTGGCACTGTAATAAAACACGGTTAGAGTAACTGGTGATTTATATTGGTACACTGCGAACGGGGGGGGGGGTGTACGTTTTCAGATTTATTTGACACTTCACCGATGTAATCGCGATATAATCGAGTTTCATTGCAGTGGGTAATGAAGTTCCAAACGTTTCGCAGAATCGCGCGTAAAATGTGATTTCGTAAAAGATTTCTACAGGCGTTGCGACACTTTTCGCGAGCTGTTGCGTGGCCAAATGGGCGAACTGGTATTCCCATTCTCGACCATCACCCTCTTGATTCACGGCGGTAATTAATTGTTTCGGGTGTAATGAGGCAGGATCGTTTTTACGCGGCGCGAATCGTAATTAGCGGCTTTGTATAAATATGAAATTTCACAGGGATTATTTAATGTCACGTTGTCGAGCGCGAAAGCGGCAGCTCGCGAGAGCCCGTGTACACACCCTGGTGCGGCTGACACTTGGAGGGTCCGTTTTAATGATCTCGATCCGTTGATTCCGAATGGACTCCGGCGGTTTCCCTGGACTCTAACGACTGCGCGAGGTGAATAGCGCGACGATGGTTTTTGCTTTTATTTTCGAGACCGTCGGGAAACGACCTCGGAAGGGAATATCAACCTGGGGCAGGCGGGGGTGGGAGGAGGGGTTAGGTAAATTTTCTTAGGTAAATTGAGTTCGCTTAAATCGGAAAGGTGGAGTGATTAAATAAAATGGATAGACTTGGTCGCGAAAGTATCTGCCTAGGTGACAACACAATTGGTACATTTTAGCGATGTTTCTGCCAAATTGAAAATTAACGACGACCACGGCTAGGAGGCAAGATTAATGACACATCGATGTGCATTTTGCGAGAACGAAATTGCGATGACCTCGTTACTTGCGACAAACGATCGCATCAATCGCGTCAGACAATTGCATGCAACCGAAGAAAGGACAACGAGCTATAGCTACATCTCGCCTCGTTCCTGGTCGGTGATTTTTCTCCGAATGTCACGAGTTGTTCGGTAATCGGATACGCTTATTTTACCAGTGGACAGCTCTGAAAATACCTATAAGGGTGACCGGTACTGCGATCCTTATCCGTGGCGGAAGCATCGAAGAAAAGCACACGACAGAAAATATCGTCGACGTCCATTTCGATTCATCAGTACACGCGCGTGTGACAAATGATTGTTTCTGATGTATTTTACGATATTCAGTGCTCTCTGGAATTCACGTAACGGGATTTGTTGATTCTTTTTTGTACACAATCGCGTCAATTGGAATGGTAAGAATTTTTGGAGCGTGGTTTTTCGTTTTCGAGAGTTTCGATCGTTTGAGAAATACATGGAAAGTTTCTTTTCTCCTTGATGCGGAATCTATCGATGAGATTTAATCGAAGATGAATGAACGTTACAGATGACGAACTCGACCGTGAAAATTGCGAGACGTAATGGAAAATTTGATCGTCCGTCTGGTCGATATTTCTTGCTTAAAGGGGACGAATTAACCGTTCGGCACCCCTATCGCGGACTCAGCCGTCCCCATCGGCGACCCTTTGATTTTAAGCAATCTCCAAGGGTGATTCGCCACATTCTGATTACAATTTTATTTCCTTCCCGCTGTCTTCGTTCGATCACTCTCGCCGACCGAGGGTTAACTCGTTTTGTAGGATGGAACTTTCTTTCAGCGTGACAGGCATACCAAATTGCATCCTTCTAATGGTAACAAATCGCTGAATTCTGTTCAACAAATTGAATCTTCATTTACGATGAAAGTGTGCAAATGAAAATCGTAAAACAATAAAAATACGACGCACGTGTCCCTGAACATTTACGAAATGTCAATAACATTGGCTTCATGTTTCTCTCGCGTGGTTTTCATCCAAATTTTCGATCATTGATCAGCCGAGATAAAAAGCGAAGACAAGTACGAGTTTTTTCACTACACAAGTACATGACGGACATTACGCACAGTCGTCGTGCCTTCGTGTAGTGAGAGCTAAATCAATCGGAAACAGAATTTTGCCATATCCGGCCCAGCCGTACGACAGTGTCGAGCCAACGAGTTTCGTACACGTGGAGATCCGTCCCGTAACAAGATCACCGTTACGAAATAATTGCATCCTGTGGCGGCAGTCGCGACGAAGCTGCGCGCAACCCCTTTTTCCCGCGACTCTCTCCGTCCCGCCCCTTCTTTTTATTCGCTCGCGCGGCCTTTTATTCGCGCGAGCTGTCCGAAAAAAAGGGGGATGAGAGCAGAGTGATTCTGGAAGCAAGGGCAACAAAAGTGGCTGACGAGTACGCCAGCGAAGTCGTAACGCCGCCACCCCATTTCGATCATCTGCCGCCGCTACCACTACCACCCTCCCTCTCTCTCTCTCTCTCTCTCTCTCTCTCTCACTGTCTGTGACGCGACATGCCTGCGGTTTCGAGCCGCCCGCAGCCAACACCAGACCGTCTAGCTTCTGTCTAGCTTGCACCGAGTTTTTGTTTTCTCTCGGCGGCGCGGAATGTTTGATGCATCGTCGCGATCTCTGACCAATTATATCATTACACGCGCGCCAGGCTCCGCGGTATGCGGTTTCTCATTGGCGCGTGTGCACCTCGCGTATTTCGCGAAACGTTCGGCCGATCTTCATCTAGCGAGGTTAATCGAGGCGCTCGTTTAACGGGCGAATTTCGACGGGCGTTTTCTGGATAACATCGTGCTAAACCACACGAGCAATGTTCGTAACGAACGCTTAAGATTCGATTAACTTTCTCACGCGTCGTTTCCGGAAGTCAGCTGCCTCTCTGTAACCTCGAATATCCTCTCTCTCTCTCGTCGTTCCAAAAATGCCCCTGTGATTCGCGACAGTGGCAAGCTTGATTCGCGCGGGCTGCACTTAACGATCGGAGATCTCAATTACCATAAAACACGGAATCATAATCGAGGAGCTTGTTCACCTGTCCTACGCAGGTTTCCGTGCCCGCTCGTATGCTCGTCAAGTCCATTAAAAAGCGTTAGCCGAGGTCCTGTTTCTCCCCTGAGAGGCCATTGTGCCAGCATGGCAACACGAGGTCTACATTAACTTGGAAGGACACCTGTGCGAGGTCTAAAGTGTACCCAGTACATTACTGGTTATTCGGTCTCGTTTCAACCGGTCGTCGCTTTTTAAACTGGCGAAATCACTGGGATCTACCTTATCCATCAGTCAGCTTTTCTCGTCCGGCCGTAAATACGTACGATTTCAAAGAAAAAAAAAAAAAAAATTATAACTCACGTTGGCTCATAATCCAAGAGATTTAGTTCTAACTAATCGTAAGTTGAAGTCTACTGTAGAAGTAGAAGACCAGCTCCTGAAAGACTGGAAGAGAGAGAGAGAGAGAGAGAACGTGTTCCACTTGCCCCAGTCTCGACGTCGTTTGCTCGGTGCCTGCCTTGTCAAACGTCTGCCATCACGCGTTCCCATTTGAGCGTGAAACCTCGCCGAGGTCGAGTCGTCTTCGCTGCCCGTGCAGGTGCGTGCACATGCAGATGACGTCGGCCAGTGTGCGAGCGAGCGAACGTTAATTGAAACAACAGTTAGACCCAGGCGATGAATCATTCAATTAAGCGGATTCCGAACGAGTCGCGCGAACGACGCCGCGTCGTCTGGCGTCATTTCGATCTAATTACCACGCCGGGGCTAAGTGGCTCCGCTGGATTCGCTGAATGCCTCGCGACGAGCGTCTTTTTAAGTGCCGCCGGTTACAAGTATCTGTCTGACTCTGCCCCCCCCCCTTTCCCCTGCCCTAGGAAACCAGAAGCAGAGTTAGTCTAGCCGGTAGACGCGTGATTATCGATTCTTCTATCGGGAGAACAGCTTTGGCTGTTTCGGCACGGCTATTTCGTTGCAAATCGATCGTTTCGTTTCGCGCGGTTACCAATGAAAACTTGATCAAAGTGTAAAAGTGAAGATGTCCCGTCCTTTAAAAAATAAATAGCGTTAAACGTTCGAAAAATAATGTCGAAGAATATCGTGGGGGGGGGGGGGGGAAGCTATCGCTCGTTGCGAGAGGAACGCAGATTCGGCTGGTTTTTCGATCCGGGAGATGATGAGCAGAAGCACTCAGAGCTCGGCTTCTTAACAAGTTTATATAAAACCTCGATAGTGTTTCGTGCTTCCTGTTCTCATCGGAGAAGGGCTTGTTTCCTGTAGTTTGATCGCTCCCTTCGTGGCCTCCCCCAACCCCATTTAGAATCGTTGTCCGAAACGAGCCCTCTGCCACGATAATTTGATTGCTACGCCATCCAGGCACAGACCCTAGCCAAAATTCGTAATCGCAGCTGTGCAAGCGCACCCTCTTAATTCAGTTGCTCGTATTGAAAAAAAAAAAAAAAAAAGAAAGAAAGAAAGAAAGAAAAGGGAATGTACAATCGATATCGTGTAGCTCTTGACTTTTAAAATCCAAATTCCATTTTTCCATGCAAATAACAAATTATTTACTTACTTTGTTGGAACTTGCGGCTTAATAAAATATTTCCAACAACATCGATCGCGGAAAGGGGGGCGAAAAATCACGTAAAATGATTGGGTCAGAGCGGTTTCTTATTACTCGTAGACGCGAGCAAACGGTCATAAAGGCTCGGTACGCGTTAATCATCATAATTTGCAAGGACGTCTAGCCGGTCCGTCGTTGAAGCGACGCCTCTCGTAATTCGAGTGACAACTGACGGCCGTCTACGCGTTAAACGCTCATCCCGTGGTGCCACGACCCAATCTCATCCGACCGAGGAGGAACTTTTTCCTTTTTCTTTTTTTTTTACGAGAACGCGGGAGGTCACGAGACGGCTCGTACTCTCTCTTCCTCTCCTCTCTTTCGTTTTCTCCGCAAATTACGTAGAAACGGTGGCTTTCTTCCAGACATTTTTCTCGGCTGGCCCGACAGTACAGAATGAATCACCGTTTTCTCCCCGCGCCCGTGGAACAGGAATTTAACATCGCGCCTCATTTCTCTTATTTACAGATGCATTTGCGTAAATTTCCAGCCCCTTCCCTGCCGGCGCGCTCGCGATCTGTTGGCTCCTCCGGTAATTCACGGGAATATCCCTCATCTTGTCGCCCCGAGGCGAATTTCTCGCGGCAAATGTCGACAACGCCGCGAGAATCGTCTCGTAAAAATGTGGGAGAACGAAGCTGCCATTGTTTTTAGCCCGTCGCGTTTACGACGTCGCCGATGGTTTCGTTAATGAAATGGAAAGCTACTCGTACGCGAGCTCCACTCTTCGAGAATTCCAGCGGAACAACATGTTGAAAATAGGATGCTGAAAATTGTTCGATCGTTCAGAGACAGCTGTGAACGCTTCGATTCTTCCGAAAGGTTAATGGCTATATCGCGGAATATAGCGGTTCGTAGTGGCGATTGTGTTGATCGGTGTTTGGCGAACGGAGGAAGGCTAATAACCTGAGGAGGAGAGCGGGGAAGGAGAGAGTAGGCGAGAAAATGGACTCCTTGGGGGAAAAGACGCAACTGCCATGAATGAAATGCTGCTTACCACCTATTAATATCCATCACCATCGTACAACGCGCGATGTCGCCGGCCTCGTAACGTCACTCGGCGCAGCTCGGGGACATCTTCACGCGAGATTACTCGTCGTTGGCGGCGTCGTCGTTTCTTCCAGTGCAGCGGCAGTAGCAGTAGGTTTTTACGCAACCGCGAGAATACAATCTCGCTCATATTCCTCTGGTATCTTCTCGCCTTCTCTCCTTCTCTTTCCTTCCCACTCGGCTTCTTTTTCTCTCGCCTCTCTTCTTTTCTTCGTCCGAAGAAGAAGAGGTTCTTTAGCAGAGGTGGCGGAGTCTGCACGAGGCACGAACCAGCGATGCAACAAGGACGACGAGGAGGACGGCGACGTCACGGCGTGTTTTATTTACCGAGCGGAAAAGCCTAGACTTTGCACTACGCCACCGAGTGCGCGACACCCCCGCGTGTCTTCGAACGTACACGCTTGTGTACAAACGCGGTGTCCACACGAGGATCATCTAACCGCGTCCGTGTGTGTTTGCGACGACAAAGTCTGCACACTGGCTGCAGACGTCGCTGGATCGTCTAGAACGTAGGTGCACGTGTGTAATGGGAAAATACCCGGGCGACGGTGGTCGTTGGGTAAACGCGACATCCAGGTCAGAGCGTCTCGGCTCGAATACGCGGCTGGTATCGGCGCGACAGTCTGGTTTAGATTTCTAACCAGAAAGAATCGTTCGAACGTAACAGAGCGTCGAGTCGACGGCTCTTTTAAACGATCGTTAATAAGAAACACGACGCAATGCTGGAATTGCAACCTAAACGAAAGGCCAGGCTGCTCTGTTGATCGCAACGTATATTTCCACAGAACGAATTGGCGATCGGTGAAACGGCCGTAAGTAATTATCGCAATGGCAACAATTACTTACTGAAACCGCGTGAGAAAGTACCAGCGTGGAAACAGTCTGCAGCAGTGAAGCTTCCGCTGAACGCGGAAGTCGCGAACATTCCTTGAAGCTTTCGGCATCTGAAAGCTTCGTTGGCGGGCTTTCTCTCGAGAATTCGCCACGCCGGGATAAAAGAATCGCAAGGTGCAGGGCCGGAATAGTTGAAGTCGCATAAAACACGAGCTAAACAGTCCTCGTTCCCGGGACGATAAAACTCGTAACTCCGCGCGACGCCAAGAAGGTAGTAATTGTTCCTCGTATTTCTTCCGGCGGACCAGCTCCTTTGAAATTTTCATCGCGAATACGCGACCAAGGAACGAACGAACCGGCTGTCGCGAGACGAAATTATTTTCACCGGCCAAACGACCGAATATATCGAAGCTTTTCAAGCCAAACGCACGCGAATGTTTTCAAGTCGTAACCATTAGAGATAGATTCGTATAACCAATTTTTCTACTG
>WIUT01002599.1:0-23066 GCA_010645135.1 Tetragonula clypearis | reverse complement strand
ACACACACACACATGTGATACAGATTTACGGTTTTATCGTGCAAAAATCATTTGGAGAGAAAGTCGATGCCCGATTGTACCGTTCGCTTCCGTCGTCGACAAGACGAGATTTACCTTGAATTTAAAACTCTCGAAAGAAAAAAGAATTTAAAAATGAGAAAGGGACCTGACTTTCATCTACATCGTACGTACGTTCGTAATCGTAATTACACGCTTGCAGTTTTTACTGACTTTGGCGATGGTAGTGGTGACGGCAAGGCCCTCTCACTTCTCCAGCCTGGAAGGCCATGGTCTTGCCAGTGAGCCGAAGCTCATCTCGGAGTCGGTTCACCTGAAGGAAATACCGACAAAGGTCATCAAAGTGACGAAAACGGCGGTCGTCAAAGTACCAGTCCCCTATCCGGTCAAGGTATCTTTTTCTCAAGGCATCTTTCTTTCATTAATTCGAAAAAAAAAAATTGAAATAACGTTCGTTCTACTCCTACAATCGATCGTGCCCCCGTTTCCGCTTTCGCAGAGAGCGCGAGATTTATCTGGAATTCCTTTCTCTTTGATAGGTGCCCCATCACATACCGGTGCCGGTGCCGGTAAACCATCCGATCGCCGTCCCGTATACGAAGTTAGTGAAAGTCCAGGAACACGTGCCGATCGAGGTGTCCAAGCCGGTCCCGGTCGCGATTCATCAACAAATAGCAATACCGGTGCCAAAGGCAGTCCCGGTGCCGCAGCCGATTCCGGTTCCTCATCCGGTAACGGTGAACAGGCCAGTCTTTTACCCGGTACCACACCCGTTCCCGTATCAGGCCAGTAGCCACTCCGAGGGTGCTATCGGGTACGATCACGGCGGAGATCGTCTGAGTCACCACCAGTCGGAAAGTTACAGTTCTTACACGGTGAACCAGGAAAGCGACGACCAAGCAGGCGGCCAAGCAGGACACTTTCAACCCTCTCACCCCGATTACAACTCGCATCGACGTTGATCCGAACGTCGTTCATGCGATCTCTGCGATTTCGCTTCGCTTGCTCGTGCGTGTGTACGCGCGCACGCACGCACGCACGCACGTGTCTTCTTCTTTATCCACGCTTCGCCGAGTGTCAAGTGTCACCGTGACTCGGCTTCGTTAAGTTTCTGTTTGTAACTTGTTCTTTCTTATTTTTTAAATAAAAATATCTGTATCTTGTAAACCCCCGCACGCTGTGCCCCACTCGCAGATCCTTTTTTTAACTCTATCGTACGGAAAGAAGAAAAAAGAAAAAAGGAAATAATTGCGGTGTATCGCGTTTAACCGTGAGAGGAACGACGCGGATCTTTCACGCTCCGATAAAATGGAAAGTGAACTGTGATGTCACGGTTTGACGAGTCGCACGGTTGATTCAATCGGTTCGTATCGTATTTACATTCGATACATTCTTGGCAATGTTATTCCCCACCTGCTCCGAGCGTAAAAAAATCCCTAGTCTCGCGTCATTGCGCGAATCGTGCGAATCGCTTTTTTTCTTGCTTCATCCGCAAGAGTGCGTAGAAAATTACGCTGGCAGCTCATTTTTCCTTTTCTTAGATAACTTAAACCTAACCATCTTTACGCTCGCATAATTTAATCGCGTCTCGTCCAAGCAAGACGAATTCCGTGGAATTTCAATAATATTTAATTTGATTCACCGTTGAATAACTTGACTCGCTTACGAGGAGGAGGGTGGTAAATCAAAAAATTTTCGCTTTGTATTTGAAGAAATTTGAATTTCTTTTTCTTTCTTTCCAAAAGAATCGTTACTTCGTTTGTTTTAGTACGAAACAAAGACGTTTATTTTCGTAGCAAAGTAATTAAATTCGCCGTAGAAGAAAGGACTAATTACGATAGGTACACGTGTATACATCGCGACAGAACGATTACGTCTAACGTAACACAAAAATGCATGTAATCGCATTCGTCCATCGGACGTGAAACAGTAAGTGACGCTCGAAAATTACCGAACGGTTGATCGATCTGCGCGTCATCGCGCGACAAGCGCGAGATCGCAAGATTCGCGAAACGGAACGTCGATAGAAAAGATAAACGAAAGAGAGAGAGAGAGAGAGAGAGAGAGAGAGCTGGTGCCGAGGTGAGTGCGTGATTTTTCAGTCAGTCAGTCAGTCAGTAGAATCCGATTTTCAGTTTTTTGTTTCTTTTTTTTTCAAACGACATTGACCACGTCGTTGGAACATGATGGAATCGTTGGATACGGCGATGAAAGTTGGCTGTAGGCGACGAGTCGGCGAGAAGAACCAGGAGAGTTTACCAGGAGGAGTAGCCAGAGGGATAACCGCTTTGCCAGCCGCTGTTGTACTTCTCAACGACCACCGCAGGTTGCACGACCGGCACTGAGATCTGTTTCACGACCGGAACAGCGTACGGTTGAGGTACCTTGACGGCGTACGGAGCTGGCACCGGAACCTTGACTGGAACGCCGACTGGAACAGGGACTGGCCTGTCGACCGGCACTGGAACGTGCTTGGTCACTTCGACTGGATACGGTTTCGGAACGTGGACGGCGTATGGACGATCGACCGGCACGGCCACTGGTACCTGCAACGATAGAACACGCTGCTTTCATCGTCTTTCGTCGTGCGAGGGATGGAACCCGGCAGCTCGGTACAAGTTTGCAATCCCGATGTAAAAATCGAGAATCTGCATCGGTCGCGTCACGTTTAGCTCGATCGGCGGAAATAGGTAACGTAACGAGGGGACGCACGCGTAAAATCGAGCGGTTGCGTGGTCGGTGGTTCGCAACGTTTCCCGAGAAAGCCAACAGCGCGGAATTTGCAACACGTTCTTGGCTTGCGAAATCCCAGCGCTCGTTTACATTGAAACGTTAATTAACGTCGGACGATGAAGGCACGCTCACTGCCAATCGCGCGAGCGGATATTCCGTGACAAACAGAGCGTGATTCCAAGCTCCGAGTCTTCGAGGTCCTCGAGGTCCCCGCGAGCCTTCGCACGATTTCAAAAAGAACGCGCGTCAGATTTAGGTTGCTTCGATCGCGTCACTCTCGATTTCCCTCCCCTTCCCTCTGTATGCGAATGTTACATCACCAAAGAGATTCTACCGATTATTCGTCTTGCTTCGACTTTCGATTCGGACGATATACGGATCAACGCAAAGAAAGGGAAATCTTTACCTTAACCGGGACAGGAACGTGCTTCTCGACAGCAACAGGCACTGGATGTGCCACTGGAACCGCCACTTCCTTCGTTATCACGGAAACTCCGTGGCTGATGGGCAAATTGTAACCAGCGTAACCGTTGTAACCAGCGTAACCATTGTAACCATTGTAACCAGCGTAACCAGCGTAACCACCGCCGTATCCCAATCCGTAGATACCTCGTTTCTCCTTCTTCGTGTCCCCTGCAGCTTGCTCTTCGGCCAAGACTGCCGCCACCAAGGCGAGTACGACGAAAAACTGGAGAAAAAAAAAATTAAAAACAACCAAACTCCAAGTAAAGAGAATAAAGCACAGACGACTCAAATAGCAACGGGATTTTGTTCCAATCGTGGCTTGACTTTTCCAAATTCATCGAACTCACTAACTACAAAGGCTAAAACACAACGAAGAAAAAATAACTCGTTTCCACGTTAGAGACATGATCTCAGAAAAATGATCTCCGTTCGTGCGGAATTTCGATTTCGCAGTTTTGTATCTTTCGGCCGGCTGTCGAAAGGCTTATGGCGCTCTCGAAGCTTTTGGCAGCGAACCCGATCCTATTCCTCGACGGACGACCGATCGCTCACCTTGGCGTTCATGGCGTGCTGCGCTATTGGAGTTGGTTCGTCGTTGTTTTGCAACTGACGAGATGCCAAGAAGATCCTCTGCTTTTATAAGCGGCGTGACGATCACGACGAACCCTTGAAACAGCAGGTCGGAGGTGGTGGTCACCTACAAAAAACGGTCAGATGAAATTGGACGTGGCTCTCTACGAAAAAGTAATCCAAGGCAAAGCTCTTTCCGTTCGTTCTTTTTCTTCTTTTTTCTTTTTCTTTTTTTTTTTTTTTTTTTTTTTTTTGCAGAAGATAACTTATGCCCCCCCCCTTCTTTCTTCCTCTTCCCTCCTTCGCCTCCACGTCTCCCCATCTTTCCCTCTCCCACTTCTGCCCCCCCCCCTTGGTCCCCTTTGGCCCCTGCCCCATGCTTCCATTCAACGGTGATACTTTCTTCTGCTTGCCCTTGGCAAGTTACGTTCCGAAGCTCCAGCCTACTAATAATCCCTCGCGAACACCTCCTTCCTTCTCATTCTACGTTTCACGTCGAATCACGATACCTGAGGTATCGGGAAAATCGATCGTTGAGTGAAATCATCGGCGACGAGACCGTTTGAAAGTTTCATCTCTTTCTTTCTCTCTTTTTGCGAGAAGATAACGCAGCAGGGAATATTTCGAAATTTCAAAATTTCCTCCCTTTCCAAATTCTTCAATTTCGAATTCGTTTTATCGTCCTATCATGGAGGATAATCGCAGACGTTCGCGAAACGTTCACCCACGTTTACCTGTTCACCCGTTCAAGGTGAAACGTCGAACAAATTACAGAGAGTACGTACACAGAGTAATATCATTGCAGACGGTGAAATTGAATACGTATAAATGTAAACTCGTTGCTCTAATAATGATGATAATAATAATAATAATAATAATAATAATAATAATACTTGACCGGGGAGAGATTGGAATGGCCGTTTTCAGCCTCTATTCGACGCGAACTTTGTCCGTTCGTTATGCAAATAAACCGAAAATAAAACAGTTTATAGCGATCGAGAAAGAAAAAAGCATCGAGAGGATTTTAAAGAGGAACAACGAGCTAGAAAATATCAAGGTGAAGTAAAAATATTTCTGGCGAGATCAAGTGTCCGAGATCCGTGATCCTTTCAGGGCGTATACAACGTACATCGCGACATTTTTCTTCGTGGAATAAATTCAACTCGAGCAGCTTGAATAATCATCGAGCTCTCTCTCTCTCTCTCTCTCTCTCTCTCTCTCTCGAATTTAACAAAACTAATTTTTCTCCCTCACAAAGTATTTTAATTGACTTTAATTTGCTTCCCGGTACGATTCTGGAGCTTACGCCGTTTCTCGATCAACTTGCGTTTATTTTACGGTCGATAATCGTTGCCGTCGAATCTCCCTTCGCTTCGACGTTTCGAACCACCTATCGATCTTCGATTCTGCTACGTATTTGTTTTGCAAGTAGGGAATTTACGCGGAAGGAACAACTTCTACGTTCGAGGGTATCCCACACAGATTGTCGATTGAAATTCTCCTCCTCGTTTACCTTGTTCTTATTAGACCGACTGTTGTTTTGTACCGTTCATACTGACGATTCATTGGATCATATTCTTGATCGGAAGATCAATCGATTCTTCTAACCCCTTTGGAAGCGCTACGCAGATAAAACGTTTAGTGTTACAAGGTCCGTACGCACCTCGCGAACAACGTTCACCGACTTGTTTCTCGCGCTTTTTTCACAATTGCCTGCTTATTTTATCGATCCGAGGTACGAGATTAATTTCCACCTGAAATCGGTGCGTTTCGATCGACCGGTGCGATGCCAGAGCGATACGCAATCTTACGCGAGTGGGTGAAACAGAAATTGAATCTTCGAAGGTGCGAAACGATCGCTTCGCGGCCACTTTCGACACCGGAAACTGACTTTGTCATTTTTCTTTTTCGTTCTTTTCCTCTCAATTTACGAACGCTCAGATGGGACATGGCTGGGCTGTTCGCGATTACACAACCGCTGCACAGCCCAGTCCACGAAAACTCCACGTTCGAATTATTCGTTACGTTTTACCTTAACGGGCTTTCTTACGATCTTGTCCTCGTGTTTACGGAGTAATAGCCACTCTATCTACAGAGTGACTCCGCGAAAATGCTACCACGAATGCTTAACGAAGATATTTTCTCAAGATTTATTCAAACAAACGATCGATCCGGCACTGCATTGATTTTCCCTGTGACGGGAACACGTAACGATCGTACGTATTTCATACACGTCAGGGCTTTTCGAACTTCTCCGATGCTCGACGACTCCCTTTAACCGGGAGCAAATATTTTCGCGACCCCGAGTGATAGATAGCGTGTAACGTAGGAGCACGAACTGAAACATTTGCCGATAAAAAATCACGATGAAAATTTATTTGGTATATGTACGAATGTAATTTTACCACGTGCTAAAGACAAAGTCAAATATCCAGTATCGATTTTTTCATTTTCGCTGAAATTTCTGAGACCCCACACATACGCGACGTGCAGTTTATACGTTTCGTGGCTGGCCATAACGCAACTCGCATCTGGAAAGTGAGTAATTTGTTCCATTTTAAGGCGGGCAAGAGGGAACAGAACGATTGTGCAACCGACCTATCGCACGTAGAAACGTAAAGTTTCACGTACGAATGAAGTGTGTTGGTCTCCATATCGCGGCCATCTACGACACCGTCCATTGTCCATTTATTGTCATGAAAATGAGCATGATCGACCCGTTATTACACGACGGAATAGCGCCGAATTTCACTCGCGTCGCGTAACCTACGTGTTTTCATTCAGGAAGAAAGCTACGTCGATGCGTCGTCGAAATCGAAACACCAAAAATCGCACAATGGAGGATTATCCTATTGGCCAATCATACTCCGAATAAACACGACCAGCTGTTGTCACTCTCTGATCGTTCGTTCCTTTAAATAAATTAACAAGAAACTACAACAATTATTATTTATTTTAATTTATATGTAGTAACAAAATGTTTACTACGACTATGTTTGCTTTCGTTGCATTCTTAACAACTGAAAATACAATATATATATATTTTCTTCTTCTTCTTTCTTCATTTGTAATCGTAAACGTTGCCACTCATCTTTAAAAGTACGCGCCTTTCTTTCTAACTGGGATCATCCTTGATCCCCCTGAACGTCCAGCGACATATTCTTCTCACGTTACGCTAAATTCTTACTAAATGTTATTCTCGATTTCAACGACAAACCTAGACTGGTTTGGTGCCGTATGTAAATTGTAATTTTCGAACGGCTTTCTATAGTTAAAAAAGGCACACGGTCGTAGAAACTAACGTAATTTCACGTATCAGCGTTACGTATTTTCTCGCTGTGAAACAACTTGTTGTAAACTTCGCGCAGGATCGTAAAATACCAACGCGTGAATATTCGATATACATGTACTTGTACACACGTACAGTCTTGCAAATTGCTCTCGTCCTGAATTAATCGGCGCAGCAGTTTCGAGTCGTGCGTCCAGACGAATTCCAAACGCTGGGAAAATAATTAATTCGCCAGTCATTCGCCGACGATTATCGTCCAAATGAAATTGTAAAGAAAAAAAGAGAAAGAATAAACTTTGTCGAAGCGAAAGTATACCGATATGTATTAACCTCTTTGTTCCACGAAATTAATAACCTCCGAACGACTACCGTTTGCTTCGTGTTCTATCCAAGTGAAAAAGTCGGGAATTGCTGTTACGAGGCGAGCGTAGGTCTGTCTGTCGCAACATGAACGAAATCAATCAAACTTGATAACGCGACGTTCGATAGTCGCGCATTCCGTGAAAAGTGAAAAGAAAAAACTCGTTTTCGAATTGTTCGTCGGCTGTTGCGTCGACTTTCGTTACGCAGAACGAAATAACCCTTATATAATTGCGACACGATTGCGTCGCGAGTTTTGACGCTTAACGCGCGTGACATTAAAAAAGAACGTTGTATAATCCGAATATGTTCGGTTCGTAGCGCGAGAGATAAAAAAAAACCAAATGGCACTCTCGCTGGGGTATCTCTCTTTTAATGGTCCGCGTCGAGACTCGAAAATTCTGACGAATCTTTCGAAATGTCTCCACGTGTTAACCCGAGCGTGTAATCGTGCGTGTTTCGTCAATAGGCGTCGGATGTTAATAACACCACTCTAGCAGATCGAGGAGGTTTCGAGTTTCAGTTATCTCCTTCGTTGGATTTATACGCGTAACGTAAAACGAAAAATATTGGCCACCCGCGAGGCCGACGATTAACGATCGCGTTAATTGGCAGATGTCGCAACGCCATTCCAACGTGTACCTTTTAAAACTTAACCCTCTATTGCAGGACTTAAATAAAGTTCCCATACAGTCATAAAATGCAACAAATAACATTTTCTAGTAAAATTTTATTATCTACTCCATGACCACACTCATTTTTAAGTAGACCAACAGCCACATATATTTTTTTCATCTCGTCGTAGAAATTCATGCAATAGAGGGTTAATAACGTCGTACATGCTTTCTTGCGAAGCGAATGCAGATGCCTGGCTTGTTAACCTAAACCAAAGCATTTGTCTTCTTCTGTACAAATACCTACCTATTTTGCGCAAATTTCGTATGAAAAAAAAAAATATGCTTCTGTCCGTAGCGAAGAAGGAATATAGATATAGCAAGAGTTTGAAACGGAAAAAAGAAATTTGGAAAATACGTGGGACGATCGAAAAGTAGGATTCGTGTGGAAAATTGAGAGAATACGGCGTCGAGCGTTTCACGTTTCGATCGCATCGTCCGTCGAATGCAAAGTGGCATCGAACAATTCGAGGGAAAGAAATAATCCGTCTGGTAAAAAGGACGGGCCTTCGTTGGTCAAATACGAATACAGTGGTATTTCGTTAGCGCGTCGCGTCGCCTCTGTTGGAAAATTTTCCATAACCTTCCTTAGCCTTTGTTTCGTATTAGACGACGGAAAGAACCGCCTTCCACATATAGAGATGGAAAAAGATGGATGGAAAAAACTGAAAGGAAAGGAAAGTTCACCGGTTGGCCTGCATTCCGCGAACCTGCGTGAGAGACGTTGAAAATTAGGATGAGGGAGGTTCCCAGACGGCGCGAAATCGCAGTCAAGGTCTGTTCGGCTTTGAGAACGGGTCGCGGATCGTAGGTAGTTTCTATACAATAGCGAATCAGATAACGCCGCGCCGGTATAAAATTATAGTAATCGGCTGTCGCGCAAGCGATCGGCTGTCGAAACCGATTTTATTCGAGGGTAATTAATACCGCGAAAATGATCTTGTTCTTTGATTTCTCACGATTTTTCACTATTTCAATATTTTTGCCGCGTTCCGTAATTTTTATCGTGACTCGCTTCGATCAAATTCCTGCTCCTACTATACCTAATGTACGTACACTGTACGCTAAACGCGAGCACGAAGTTGCGCAACGAACGACTGCGAATTTGGTTAAAGTAGGAGAGCGTTTGTTCGCGTGGTACAATCAATCTGCGCCTCTCTCGCAGGATAAAACATCAGTTCTAGCGTTGAGAACAAGTCGCAAATATAAATCGAACGTGCACGCGATACGAAGAGATGGAAGCGCAACGAATGCGTCAAACGCGATCGAAGAGAAGTAAGAAAGAAAAGCCTTGCTGTAAGAAATATTTATAAAATCAGTTTATTGCGTGATTCGATCAACTATGAAGGAGAACCTGTTGTCGTGTACTGCTCTCGTCATAATGTCTCTTGCGATGCTGTAAGGTGGCTAGATAGGGACGGGGGAGGCGGGGAGGAGATGGTGGCAGATCGAAGGGATAATTCGTCTAGTATCCCTTGAGACCGTACGCTTGGAGAAGGAGGGGCTGTTCTTTAACGAGGACTGGCTGTTTAACGAGGACTGGCTCCTTAACGAGGATTGGCTGTTTAACGACGACTGGAACCGGCTTGGGAACCGCGACTGGAACCGCGACTGGATGAGGGACTGCAACCTGCGAGTAAAAAGTAAACAAAGTAAACAAATTAAAAAAAAAGAAAAATTGAATTGAGAAGAACGGAGAAAATCGGCGCGTTTGACTCACCTTGACGGGGTATGGAGCGGGAACGGGGACGGGGACGGGGACTTTGACCGGAACCGGGACTGGTTTTTCGACAGGAACCGCGATAGTCTGAGTTTTCACTACCGGGTACGGCTGTGGTACCGGGACCGCCACTGGGACTGGATGCGGCACCGCCACTGGCACCTGAAGAAAACAGTCGTCTTCGTAAACAAGTTCGAGTCTAAACTGCGAAACTACGTTTCTCGATTCTCTCGTAGACGTAGAATCTCCGACGGAGAATAAAGAGAGTAAAGCAAAAAAGAGAAAAGAAAAAAGATAGAGAAAGAGTTAAGAGAGCGTGTCAAGTATTGCAATTGGAACGAAGAAGCTTCTCGCGGGAGTTTCTCACCTTCACGGGCACTGGTCTGTCAACAGCGACAGGGTATGGCTTTGGGACTGGAACTGGAACGGCCACGGGCCTTTCCTTAATCGCGATCGCGATTCCTTTGCTCCCCCATTCAGCCCCACCGTACGATCCATCGCCGAGTTCCAAACCACCATAGCCTAAACCGAGCAGACCACGCTTTTGCACCGTTTTCTCCTCGCCGGCCATCGCCGCGGAGATCAGCATCATGCATACCTTTTAACAACGAATGAAAAGCCTTTTACAATACGATCAACTGTGGCGAGAACTGTGGCTGGCTGGCTGCCTGCCTGCCTGCGTTGACCGATCCTTCTACCTACGACTCTAGCAGTCTTCACTAAAACGCTCACAAAAACAAAAATTGCAAAATCCACTGAACGCCGAATCGCGCGATGTCACAGCGAGCGACGAATCAACTTTACGACGCAAGCTTTTGCGAAATTTAAGCAAAACGTTGAAACGTACCAGGGCCCTCATGGTAACCGAGATCAGGTAATAGCTTTGGCTAGCGCGTGTTCACTGGTCAATTAAATATTGGTTCTGCCGCTTCGGAGGAAAACCACCCTTTATATAGGGAATTCACTTTCATTTCGCGCGTACACCCCGCCAATGAAAAGCCAATAGCCGTTCGGTACCTACCGCCACACCTACTCTATACTATATACTATTTATATATCCACGATATATAACCACTTGTACGTACCACTTGTACGTTGTAACGCATAATCGTGCATGGCCAGTTGTTGTATAACGTGTGAGGCAAACGTGAACCGCGCCAGTTTACCGTAGGACCAGTAAATAGAGCGCTTTATGCAAATACGTACGTACGCATACGTGCGCACGTGCGTGTATTTGCGCATACATTTGGAGCCAGCTACGCGACTCCAAACAGCGAGAGAAGACTCTCAACGTCCGGGAGGCGGATTCGGCAACCTGCGTACTACTTCTCTTCGTCTGGATTTCTCAATGCCACCGCCATTTCGAGTGAAAAATGTACTCTATTTCTCTTCCACGTTGTTATTTTCTCTCCTCGATTCCTCGAGCAATCCCTTCGAATCGGCCGATTCAAAAATCATTTCATCTCGTTCGATTCTCGGAAATCGTTGCTTCCATTCTCGAGCACGGTTCGTTGTTTTCGAGACTCCATTTTTGGATAACGACGAAATAAGACGAAATGAGAAATACGGAAGGTGGAAAGGTAGAAAAATTCTTGTGGAAACTGGGCGTGTGACTGCAAGCTAATCGACCGGCTGTGATCAACGTTACAGTTAATTCGTAGAAAATCGGAGGTGCGTGCAGAAAATCGCGTGCACGAAATTATTACGCAATACGGGTGAGTAACGGGTGAGTAGCAGCTGGTAAGAAAAAGCAGAAAAGCAGAAAAGTTTTACGTTCAGAAATTTCTGAGCAGCCGACGAAGATATTCTCTCGGTTCTCATCGTGCAATTTCCCAGTTCTCTTACCCGGATGAATTTCGATTATACCTGTACCTTTCGTTAAGAGTTTGACATTTTCAACCAGCGCGAGCGGAAAATGGCAATTCGACGCAACTCGGTTGCAAGTTTATTCGTTGACAAGCGAATTCAACAAGCGCTCGTTCGATTCGAGCAGGTAATATTCGCGTTACGACGACACGTTCGACGAACAGTAAGTTTCATCTATTGAGAGATTTATCAATCGTGAAATTATCGCGAACCGATCTTGGCTCGCGAGAGAGTGACAGAAGTGACTCGTCGATTACCCCTTGTCTTTTTTAATTACTCGTACTGCCTGACACCACTGCTCGACTACACCGACACCTCGATGACTATCGCTGTACAAATTTGTATCCTGATCGCGTTACACGCGGTAGTTAAACAATTTAAACAAGGCAGTTCAGTCTGATCCGACAGCGACACGATCGAGCGCCGAAGCAGGATCGAATTTTATCGTCGACGAGTAGCTTTAGAGCTTTATACCCGTCGGTCAATTCGCTTTTTCGCAACTATTTCGCTTTTTCTCGTTTTGCACATTGCGCGGATCTATTTCAAAACCGGCGAGAGGGGGAAGAAAAAGAAAGAAAAATTATTCTCCATTAGTGACCCGAAACTTAGAAAGCGTGGCGTAACGCACAAGTACTTCCAACACCTACCTCGCTTGATTAAGAACGAAACGAGTGGCTCGAATTATTATTATTATCGGTCACAATCTCGTTGATTTGCCGTTTCACCGAGCAAAGTTTCTTTGACGGAATCGATCCACGCGTTCTCTGAACGAGCCAAACCTCTCTCACGCAACCGCTGCGTATTTTTTCTAAAGCCAAAGTACATCGATCTGACGCATTTATTCATATAGTAACATGTAATATTGTATATTATTCATACGTGATAATATTCCTGTGCGTTCGATCACTCGATTCGGCAATATCCGCGCAATCGTTCCGCAATTGCGTCAAATCGCGTCGAATCGATCCATCGAGTCGTCGGGAAAGCGATTTATCCCTGATTTACGTGCTCCTTAGAAAATTAGAAAATTCTCCTCGTAGCTTTTACTGTCTCGCGAGTCTCGTGTCGCGTCGTCGACAGAGCGAATTCCTCCCGAAGACTCGATGCAAGCCTACTCCGACGATATCACAGCGTTATACGTTCAAAATCGATATTACGACAACCCGTTATACGTGCACGAATACACTTTGAAAGTGTATACGCATAATCTTTCTACCCGGATCAGCTATGTGCAACAATTTGCGTAGTCGTACTTTTATTTTCTATCTCTTGCGCGTTGATTCGCAACGCGTACCAACCAAGCTAATCTCGCGCTCGACATTTTCTATACATTTCGATGGTTCATGCAAATCAGTCGATCTATCGGGAAACGAGTTTAAGATATCGATTACCGACCTCTTAAGTTTCCCTCCTCCGTGTCACTTCATATTCGAAAATAACGGCGTCGAACGCAGACAGTTTGTTTCAATCTCACAATCAGCTTCCAAGTGTATCTACGTCATTCGTCAAATTCGAAACCACGAACGTTTTGATCGCAAGATCACGCGCTGTTTCAAAGCCACGAGTCTCTCTTTCATTTTCAGTATGAAATGACAGTTTTTCTACTTTTTTGAAAACTCCATCACGTTGATTGCGTCGATCGTCTATTCTTGTCGCATTTTCATCAAATTTGCATCTGAAATTTCGTTACACACGTACTTCAGAATTTGCGGAGAATTCGAGCGATCGTTTCATCGCACGGAATCTCACAGCCTCTAATCTCTTCTATGTCACGATCGCAATTCCTCGCGAGTGTCCGTAAGCTGTTTCGTAATTGGTACGTAATAAAACCAACAACATCAACGATTACACATTTACCGATCGAGCAACGTTCTCTCTTTCTCTCTTTCGTTTTACGCGCGAGGCAGCTTTCGGCAGCTGACCGTTTCAGAACGTTAAACAGGCTGCCAATCGATATAAATGCGATTGATCGACTCGTCGATCGTCAACAAATCGAAATTGCCTCATCTGCTCGACCTTTTCGAGTCGACGAAACGCGAGAGAAATTCAAGCAGGATAAAAAGGATGAATTCCTTTCTCGGCTCTCACTTTCTGCCCGATCTCAGTTTCAGCCCGGTGAAAACGGTAACCGCGCCGTTCTGTTATCAAGATCCGCCTTACGTAAACCAAAGTAACGTTGAACGTTTATCACGCACAGTTAACAAGCGCACTCGAAATTATCTGCCTGCCTGCCAACTCGCTATCTCGCTTCGTACCGTTCGTAAGCGGGATTCTCCGAACGCTGAACCAGATATTCGTAGAAGTCGAAGAAACGAGCAAATGCCGTGTCGCAAACGCTTTGTCGAGTCAGAGAGGGATTTCAAAAGTTTTGTGAAACTGGCTCTAGCTACGTCGCGCGTTTACAACGAAAGTCCAACCGGTGAAAGCCGAAAGAATCGAACGTTGACAAACGTTGGACGATGGTTAATAAACGCGATAATTATCACGTGAATTCTATAAATGAAATATCGGTGAAATGGTAGAACAGAATAGAGAGACGGAGCAGCATGGGGTGGCACGAAAAGTTTTATTTTTTTTATTTTTCTACACGCCAAATATTGAATTTCGATCGACCGTCGAACCACGTGCACTGCGCTTGATCATAGATACGACGCAGTTCGTCTGCGAGTCGAACTCTTTTCAACGTTTTCAGTAGTGTCAAACTGCCAACGAGCTCCACCGAGCTCAATTACAATCGAGTTCTCGTCGAGAGAATCGTACTCGGTACGTCATTCGTTGCGTCAGTTCAATCCTACGAGCAGCTACGACGTTTCAAGAATCAAGTGGCCGAAAAAACCTTCGAAATCTCGTCGAATTTTCACCGATCAATCTCTCGATCGATTGCATCAGTCGCACGCACACTTGGATTTCATCGTGCGAATACGTAACGACACACTTGGCTACGCACGGCACGCGTGTATCGGAGATTGTCGGTCGATCGAGACCGACACGCGACTTTTATTATCGCTCGATGTAAGTCGCCTGGATGTAAGTTGGACGCCAGGTGTTTACGGCATCGTTCTCCCGGCAAGACGCAGAGCAAACACAGAAACAACAGCAAGGCTAACTGCGACTCGAGCGGCCAATTCGAGCTAATTGAAATCGACCGTGGCAGAGACCTTCTTGCGGTAGGTCACAAACCTACCGCGAAGATTAGTTTTACCGCGACGCGACGAACCGGCGCCGCCGCGGGCCTTTCCAGCCCGCTGGTAATTCCTCGAGTTCTTGCTCGACTGCCTGATCTTGACTCGTTCCCCGGTCGGAAACGAGTCGCCCGATCGAAAAAGACGATAACACGTCCGCACTGGACCACCTACGCCCGTCCCTCCCCAATTTATGCCGCACTTACTTTCTTTTACGCCATCTTATTTTACGCGGTCAGATATGTACATGTATGTACATACATATCGTGAATTAATCGATTAACTGAATTAATAAATATCATACGTGAACCATACCCAACCTCATGACGTACGTAGCAGCGACAACGAAGAAACAAATTCATTCGCTGCGGCAAATCTTTCTAAAGCTCTTGAGTTGGCCAAAAAATTGGAATATGCCATTATAGACATTGATCCAAACGTTCAACGAGCGAATATCAGCAAATTTAGTAACGGAAAACTTAGTAACGGAAAAACTCATCCGAAGAAATTTACATTCGCAATGAAAATGAAGACGAATGTTTGCAAATATTTCTTACTGTTTTGAATTACAGTAGCGACAGTGGCATCGAATAACACTTACATACTTTTCTGTTTTCTGAAAGGTCTTGCTTACTTTTTTGTCAAGTTATGTGCAATAAACATGTACACACGTATCTCTGAAACTTTTACTAGCTCTTATTTCCAATATTTTCCCTTTTATACTGACAGATTCAATTTACACGATTTTCATTCGCGTGAATCAAAACCACGTGGAACGGATATTCGCGTAAATTGACGGACGAGTGTATTTCGTTCGTATCTTTCCTTCGGGTCAACGTTGACACTTTCAAACAGTGTTAACGCTTTATCGACCGCTCACGATGGTGGAAGTTGTTGCTCGTCAACGATCGAGTCAGCTCAGCGAGGTACAGTACCTATTTATCAAGCTCGATATAATTACTCGTAAACTAACATTCGTACGACACCTTGAACGTAACAATACTCTTCGCGAAATGAACTAATTTTTTTAATATTCCTTTAACACTAGAACTAACGATAATTAAGAAGCTATTTCTACTAGATTCTACTATAGAATCAGTCGAAATGACTGGTCTTAAAAAAAAAAAAAACGTAATAATAGAATATTTTTATACTTATTGATTTATTATTTTCTTACGATAGAAATCCCATATTACGTAGCACGGTTAACGCCAAATTTGTCTTTATGATTAGGATTTTTTTTATTTTCATTGTTTAATTATCCTATTAAATATTTTACACGTTTAGTTGCTCATAATTCTCCAAAATTATTAATACATTTTATAGTAATTATTGAAGTATGGCGTAATGAATATTTATAGCGTAATGAACGCCAGATTGTATAATTAGTAACTCGCCTAATGGATCAACTCGGGGCTGCGCGAAATAAACACACGTGCAATCTTTTTACACGCATCGAGGCACAACATTCATATTCATGTTCCTGACCTCCGGTAAACCGAATCTAGGTCGGTTATTACTTATACGATAACCTATATGTATAATCGATCGATTTATGCGTGTCAATGCGTATCGACAAATACTGGGTGGCTCGTGACTGGTAGCAAATACCGACACGGATTAGCTGCTATCGCTCCTAAAATCTCAGCGAACGCGAGAGAGGAATATTTGCAGCTATGTAAACAGGTTGACAGTCCGACTGCAATTTTATATATATTTTTATTCACTTTTTTTTTCTACGCTGTTACGTAGAATTGTATAAATTTTATACGCTACTCTATGCAAGTAGATGCGATTTCGAGACTTGTTCGAAGGTTCCCAATAAACCTGGGAAATCCCAGCAGCGACTTGAAGCTTTGTCTTTCGGGAAAAAATGTAATGAAAAGAGGACGTGACCACGAGGCAAGAATGGGGACAAACAAACCTGCTTTGATCGTACAGAATCGAAAAGATGGCGAGTTTCACCTAGAATTTCTAGCCCTAACGATCTCAGCATGTGTAATTTCTAGTTCCACGCGTACTCTTACTTATCGTAGATTCGGCACAAACTCTCGAAAGTAACGAGGGATTGGATCGATGATGGCCGATTGATCACGATCTCACGGAACGATATCCCGGGCAAAATGCATCCGATCGGGATCTGGTGAAGGGTACGTGGCAATCGCGTAATGTGTAACGTATACATGTATGCAACACGCGTTGATCGTTTGCAACCCTGTAGTGAGCCGTGACGAGAGCAATCCGCGACGCGAATTATACAGTGAAGAGCATAATTGTACCAGTACCAGTAACGGTGAAAAATTGCGAATCATTTAAATTGACGTATCTTTGTAAAAAAAAAAGATCCACTTGGACTGATTTTGAAAAGCGAAGCTTCTATCTCGTAGCGTGTGAAGGAAACTGAAGATAGTTTTACACATTTTTCATGAAAATTCTAAAAATTCAAATACGCGCGTAAGAACGTTAAACAATTTTTCTTATCACCGAATCTCTACCATGATTTTGAAGAGTGAAATTTTTCGACACGACGACCTCTTAAAACTCGCTGTACCGCGTACATATACCGCGTACGATAGAGATCGCGGTCGTGGATCGATGAAAAACGATCGCGTGGAAATCGCGTGGCAACGTTGACGCAACAACGCGGTAAAATTTGTACAACCCCGTGGTACCGGTAACGGCGGCTCGCCTAATCGTCGATCGAATCGCGATTTCCACCGACTTCGCTTTGTCGTTAAAGCGAGCAGAAATTACCTCGCGCGATAATTAGAATCACTGTCTGCTGTCGGGAGAACGGGCAGCGATTAATCAAAAGGGAAATCTGCGTCTCGTTAGAGAATTGCCACGCGATTGCGTAGCTGTAGCGCGTGAAATTTGACGATTCGGTAATTTAGCGGACAGCCTGACCGATTTCTTCGCTCAATTTCACTTACGTTAGACGTTCTATCGACACGATTCTCCCTGTCGACTTACGTGCACACCCCTTCTTACACGTTCTTACGTGTTTCTTCTCTTTTCATTTAATACTATCGATCGATGGATGAGACATACCGTCTTCCGAGGAAAGAAGAGACAGAAGGAAGGAGAAGATTCTCACGCGCTATACGCTGAGCGGTTTCTTTCGCAGAAAGAAACGCAATCGTGCTACTTGGGAGAATGCGTTGCATCGGATCGGTGCGATATACTAAGCGATGTGCGTTGTGGGTTGCAACTGGCTTACGGCGTAGCCGTAACCAACTGCTACAGAGACAACGAGACAGCATACCGTAATGTACGTAAAACTATGATGCTTGGACTCGATAGCCGGCGCGGTGTTACGTAACCGGATCATTAACCGGTTCTACGGCCAACACTGACAGTGGCAAAACGATACTCATCGTGATTATCATCGATATCGAGCAGCGGTTCGAGCTTCCTTCTTTGTCAGAAAGAACAAGTCGATTTTTCAATCGAATTTATAAGAATAAGAAAGACTCGCGAAAGATTTCCTCGATATCGGCGGCGGTTTCGTTGGCTGGGTAATTGCTGAAATATCTGCAATTCCAGCCGTCGCTGGATTCTGGAAATTCAGCATTTCTGATTCAAGTCCAGATATATATATATATATACATATATCCAGGTGAAACTTAAAATTCAGACGTACGTCACACGACCAGTCCCCGCGAGCACACACCCTCTCGCTGCAACGTAATTACACGCTGCGCTTTGATCGCGTTCAACGGATATCCCCTGTTTCCACAGGGAAACGTTCGAACAGACCCCAGGACCACAGTGATAGAAAACGAACGAACGAAGAAAAAGTAAGAGACAAGCCCTTTCCCTTCCGGCTTCTGTAGTCGACGGTAAAAACCGGTCGATTTTCATTCGACGGCAAATCGGTACGTTTCTGCAATCACGAACCTGGAATTTTTTGATCGCGAAAATTGAACAGCGAACGACGGATCGATCGAAAGGGAAATCACTCGTGACAGATCTGACTTTTCCTTCCGTTCGAGACATTTCGCGGTCTTTTTTCCTTTCTTTCTTTTTATTTTTTAACTTTTGACAAATTGTCCTTGTCTGACTGCTCACGACACTAAGCAAAGTAAGCAAGTTGAGCAAATTCGTCATGCGACCAGTCGGCGAAACTCCCGAATAAATAGAAACGTACTCTAGCAACTTTCGTTCGATCTTTGTTTTCTCGTGTGTCTGTGTTTCGTCAAGCGCGTTCCATCGCGGTGCATATTTGGAATACGGACGTCGATTGTGCAGACCAAGTCCCCGACGAGATTTTCTCATCTGGGCCGATTCTGCCTGTCCGTGTTATCGATGCTCCCTCTTCCGTGCAAAGCGGAAATTGAAATATTCATCGAGCCATGGGGAAAAAGTAGGAAATTACCATCTGAACTTGTTAAAGTATTCCAACGACTCGGTAATCGACAGCGATTTTCTCAACGTCGGAGTTTCAGTTCAGTTCGTAACTGCGTAACGCTGCGTTGTCGCCATAAATTTTCTTTTCGTTTCTTCGTGCAGTCGTTGCAACTGTGTAGCTGGTACGCTCGACTTTCTCCTTCCTTTCGTTTCGCTTCTTCGTCCATCCGTTTTATATTCTCGATAGAAAAGTAATTTTCGATCAAATTTAACTGGTCGTCGACTTCATCGAGGCGTCAGCAAATCCGCCGAGCCAAAATTTCCTCGTTCCTGTCTGTTTTCTACTAAGAAAAACCAGCTGCGTAGAAACGAAAGAGCAATTACGAATATGACTCTCACGAGATATAAAGTTCGCCATCTTACTACATGGACAGTAAAAAAATTTCTAAATTCTTCGCAATTAACTAACGTGTGGCTGCTTCTACGGATTCTATGCTCTAACAAAATTACAGATTACTACGCGCTTACTACGCACTCGCGTGTGACCTGTCGACGAACGCGATGAAATCCTCCGGGAGAACGGTCTGCGGCGAAAAGGGTTGAAAGGTTGATCGCAAAGGTTGATCAATCGGGCGCCACTTAAAATTTCAGATAGTTTTACGAGAGTCCGTCCTTCGTTAGCGTCGACTAATTTTACGACTTTGAGTCAGCAAGTCGTCGATCCTCCTTTCATCGTGGCTAACGAAGCACGTCGAGAGATCGACCTGTCTTTCAGCGTACTTCGATAATCATCCTTCTCGGAACGTCAGGCCTCGAACGTCGGTAGATTTACAACAGTCGACGATTCGACAAAACCTACTATCCTCCTTGCGAATTTGCTCCTTTCCAGACGAGAATGAGGGTTATCGACGATCTCGCTCGTAGAAATTTAAACGAGCGGGTCGATAAATCGTCAACTACGCGTTGGCAACTTTTTTGATCTCGAAAAAAAAAAAAAAAAAGAAAAGATTCGTCGCCGACACCGAGATTTCTCCACGTTCTCGGATTGGTAATTTCAAAGAAATTGAACGAGTCGGACAACTCACAGAGATACACGTACAAAGCCCGATGAAATTCAGAGATTGACATTTGTCGGAGGAGGAAGCGTGTCGACCGATCGACAATGTGTCTCGATGTGAAAACCGGTCGAGAGAACGTGCCTACGCAGCTTCGTGATATCTTTGCATAGGTAGAAAGGAAGCGAGTGGTGCGTGGCATATAAAGGAAGGAACCAAAATACGTCGTAATCCAAATTGCAACACACGACGCGATCCATTCAAAGTCGCTTTCCCCTTTTCCCCATTGTCGCGAGGGAACGAATCTTCGAATCGCGGTTTCCAATCGAAGTAACCGCAGTTGTCGATCAAGTTGTCGAACAGTTAGGATCGCTGCATCTTCCCGTGGAAATTTTTTGAGAAAATGGCCAGGAATTTTCCACTTTTAGATAATAATCGGTTGACCGTTGCGCGAAACGATTTTATTTTCAATCGGTGAAAGGCAACGCGCAGTCGCCGTAATTAAAAGCATGATGACTTGAAAACGTCGATTGAATCATACACCGGCGAACCTGGATTAGCTGCGCAGTGGAGCGAAACGTAAACGAACGTCGTGTCCCACAACTCGTAACACGCGAGGCAACCGATCGTAACACGCCGACCGTAGCAACCGAGCTCGTTCAGATGCACTAATCGACGAGATCCGCTGAAATTGGAGCAAAAGAATTGCTTTGAAAATTGTTTGCAGTCAGATTTGACGACTGAACGTTTCAGCCAACCTCGAGCTTCAGCGTGTTACCCCTTTTCTTATTATCGAGAGTAGACGATGCAACAGCGACGCCGATGGCCGCGAGAGAAGAGATTTCTGTTACAGTACAAATACACGGCGCGTACAATACAAGAGGCAGTTTCCATCACCACGCAACATCTGTCTCTTCTCTTTCCGAAGAAAGGAAAAAACAGAAACGAAGCTTCATTAATCGAGCGTTCTGAATAATTGAATTAGCAGCGGTTCTTTGACGCGAGTTTGCAAATCCTCGTTCGAAGCTTGGTCTTCTATTCTCGAAAACTTTCGTAACCACGTACAAAGATACGTAGGTAGGTGGTGCAAAGTCAGCCGGTCTCAAAGTTCGATCGTTCGAAACTGAACTTTCTGCAGGCGGAATTTCTCTGGACGTTCCGGTGTTAAAAATCCACTGCATTGCGTAAGGAAGGCGAGACTTGGATCTGGACGGCCGATCTGGACGCGTGCATAGCGCGCGATACATGTCGCACGTATATCGTATATCGATGGGAACAGTGCGCTGTTCATTGCGTCGTGTAACATCGAACGTGTGCTCTTTCGAGCGTAACGTTCCACATACGAGTGTAACGTTTGTAGCGAAAGAGTGATACTGCGTGCTCGTGATACTTGAAGAGTACCTACTACTATTTATCTCGTGGCCATTTATCACTGGAAAGGATAATTGGCTTCGAGATTGCAAGACGCTCCAATGGTCGCTTCAACGGCGAGTCATTTGAGAAAATCGGGATGCTTCGCACAGGTCGAAGCTCGATCGAAGCTGCTCGCTTACGTTCGAATCGACTCTATCCAAATGCGCCGTCGAAATTTTGGATCTGGATTTTCCATCTGAATGCAAGTCGATTACTACGAGTGCGTGGCTACGTAGTTTATTTAGGATATCAAGTCGTTGACATTGAAACGTCGCTTGTTCTCCACACGTCGTTTATCCTCGATAACGGTAAAAAAAGAAAAAAAGAAACAGAAAGAATCCTTGTCCTCTAACGCTCTACGGTTTATAGTTTATAGCATAGGTATAGTGCTAGATCGTGACTACAACGTGAGTACAATTAAAATAAGTCGACTTTAGCTTTCAAATAAATAAATTAAATAAAATCGAATAAATAACAGCGAAAAAATGCAACGATAGAAATTTGCGGAAAGCCTTTTCCTTTTCTCTCTCTCTCTCTCTCTCTCACGTCTCGTTTTCGTCGTCCGTTTGCGCGATCGACGATTCGGTAGGTGACTCGGTTGGCCATTTCCCTACGGTAGCAGCAGGATCGATGGTCGAAGGTGGATCGGTGATAACGATCGGTCCGATCGGTTCGACCGTTTGTTCCTCGTTTCTTGTCCTATTTTTATCTTCCTTGTCCACACTCTCGTCTACGCTCTGTACGGGCTTCTCGATCGTTTCTGGCTTCGTCAGAATCATCTGATGAGTAGGTTTCGTCTCTGAAAGATCATCGTCGAGATCGTGTTGTTGATCGGGCATCGGTGGCGTCAACTCGGTCGGCGGCACCATCGTTTTGATCTGACACTGACGACCCATGTAGCCGAGAGGACAGACACATCTGCACAATGGAAATCGCATTCGAGACTCCCTCGTTCGTCCGGGGATGGTCGATCGGTGGATCAACTCAGTCAACTCACCTGTAATCGCCATCTTCTTTGGTCATGCTGACGCAAGTGGCGTTGTTGCGACAAATGACTGGATGCTCCTCGCAGTAAGTGAGTTTCTCGTTGCAGAGATCGCCAGCCCATCCGGGCTCGCAACGGCACTCCCACGGCCGTTTGCACGACCCGTGAACGCAACCGGGATAAGAGACGCATTCGGTGCAGTTCGGACCTGTCCAACCCACGCGACACCTACACGTCCCCGGACGACGACAACCGCCGTGTTCTCGGCTGCATCCTTGCGAGCAGATCGCTGCAACACACCGTTTCCAAATCAATATTCAAATAATTTCGATAATATTTATTTACACACACACACACACACACACACACACACACAAAACTCGATG
>WIUT01002598.1:0-23076 GCA_010645135.1 Tetragonula clypearis | reverse complement strand
TCGGAAACTAGAGTGGAATCACCGTGTGCTGCTTTGTTAAATATTTGCTGAGAAATTAACGAGACACACACACACACCCACACACACACACACATATACATGTGAAAAGAAAATAATGCGAAACATAAATATGTATTTCAACAAAATTACTCATTATTATTATTGTAAATATATATAATTTTCACTGAGGTTACTTTCAAATAAAATTACTTCAACTACTTTGGTCTTGATCCTGGTTTTAATAATCTTGATTATTTTAACTATCTCGATATGAATTAAATAATAAAAAAATTGGATTTCTTACTAGGACGAATAATAAAAATTTAGAAAAATAATAAAGTAGCTGATAATAAAGTATACCTTACCTTAACCACGTGACTTCTGGAACAGGGTTTCCAGTAACCTTCGCCACCAATTTAAAGGTGCCTTTCTGCGGAACAGTGAGTTCTTGGAACCGTTCCGTAAAGAGTGGCGGTTCTGGAGCCCCGCTGGGTATTTCTACGAGAATACGAAATTGTGTCATCATTTCCTACAATTGCTTAAACAATCTCGTCATTCAAGCATTAAAACGTATTAAAATACACAATAAATCAACGCAAGCAGAAGCATATCCTACCCTTCGACACACTGTAGTGTTCGTACGCGTGTTGCTCGAACTTAATGGTCAGCGAAGGCTTCAAGTTTACTGAAAAACGACGTAGCGAAGCATTTTACAGCATTAATATTCAAGCGTGATGTGATTTAATTAATCTATATTTAATGCGGCATTTAGAACACTGGTCTTATTATCTATTGAATTCATTTCACGATACAGATGGTATCGTTCGTAATTATTAGAAAAATAAATTCTTTACACTTTATTTCGCTTCTCTTATAAGAGTTAAATAACTTGCCAACGTTATAACGCATATATATAATATAATCCTCATTCTTTTGTTTGTATTATTAATCAGAAATTAGTACAGTATATAACGATAAATTGTAACACACTACTAGCGTTGTATAGTATTCATATCAATTTATCTAAATAATTATGTGCAATTAATTATAATATAATTATAGTATAACGTGACGATGAATATGAGAAGCGAACGAGCAAAAAGCTTTTAGAATTGCAAGAAGTTAATAGTCTGCGCCAAAAATACGATTACGTTTCACGATGTTCTTACTTTCGACCGTCAATGTAGCCTTCGTCTCCGCTGTGCCAAGATCGTTGGTAGCTATCACAGAATATTCCCCAGTGTCAGATACTTGAGGTTGAATCAGCGTGAGAGTATTCACGTGGCCCTCTTGTTTCGGAGTCAAGCCCTTCAATGGTTTGCCATTCTTGTACCAAGTTACTTTCGGAGCTGGGTTGCCGACGATTTGAGTTGACAATACCACGGTTTCTCCTTCTCGTACCACGTACGACTGTAATGGCTCTAGAATTTCCGGCGGTTCGTGTTTGCCAGTCTTCACCTGCGTGAACAAGTTTCAATGTTCGATGTGAATTCACGTAAAAATTGTTGGCAACAATATTTCTCATCGAATGGCACACCGTTTTTCATTAAATCAGAGAACAATCGATTATTCTGTAGAATATTTATTTCGCAAGCGATTATAATTCAGTATTTTTTTCATATCTTTCTTTCAAGAAAAAAATCACAGTATTTTTTGTATCATCATTATTCAGTCTGTGGGATACTGATTTTTATACTCTGTCCGAGAATACTAAAGACGAGGATTAAACTACGGAAGAAAAAATTGCGTAACAAATAGATATTTTTATGGGAATTTTTCTTTCTCACGTATAGTAGAATTAATTCTCGAATTAATAGTTCCGATTATATTATCGAGTTAATAAACTTCAGAATTAGTAAATTCCAATTATCAAATAATAATAGTAATTATTGTAGAATTATTATTACTACATTGTTGTTACGTACGAACCTTCATAGGAATCTCTATAGTAGCTTCACCTTCCCTGTTTCTAGCAACGATAGTGTACTTTCCTTCCTGCTTCTTCTGCACTTTAGTGATCTTGATTACGCTGCAGTACATGTGCATATCGCTCTCAGTGACAACCTCGATGTTCTCCTTGGTTGTAACCTGCGTATCCTTGTAGTACCACGTTATCTCTGGTTCTGGCACTGCCACCAATCGACACTCCAATATCACATCTTCACCCTCGTTGACGTATTTCGCCTTTGGTTTCCGTGAGAACGTTGGTGGTATTCCTTCCAGGATGTCGGCGAGAGACGATTCTCTGTAGAAATATTTCACAGTTACACGAACAAACGTTTGAGTTTCAATTAAAAGACCTTCTCCCGAGCATTTATACATCCGATTATAAATAACATCGAAATTACAGAAATACGGATGAACAATCGCGGTTATCGACAAAAATGAAACTGACAACCGAATTTATATAATTTATTAATTAGGATATTATATTATATTAATAACAAGTAATAGCACTTTGTATTTAAATTTTTGGAAATTTAAAGAAATTCTTAAGAAACTAATAAATTTGAGAATGCGAGAAAGAGCGTACCTTGAGAGACTCTTTCTGGATGGACCAGTCAAATCCGATCCATGATCAGAAAGAGGCGCTTCCACGACTAATTCCGTGGTGCTGGAGGCGAAACCAGCAGCATTCTTGGCGACGCAGGTGAAGGTGCCAGCATCTTCGGGGAACACCTCCCTTATGATCAAAGTTGCTACGTTGTCGTCGTCGTAGTACATTTGGAAATCAGGCGATGGTTTGATGATGGCTGTCTGTCGGAACCAAGTTATCTGCGGCCTTGGTAAACCTTCCACTTGACACTCGAATTGAATCGTGTAACCATCCGGCGTGTGAATCGGCTGCAATTTTTCGACGAACCTCGGCGCTGATGTTTTCTCCCCGGGCGCTGGCTCTGCGATTTCGAAAGTTATTATTATTATTATACTTTTGTTATTATATAAAATATAATAATATATATAAATATATAAAATATAATAATATTATATAAATATATAAAAGTTATTATTATTATTATACTTTTGCTTTGCTAGAATCTAAAATTAATTGCTGGGTAAAAAAAAATTGCCGAATAAAGGATATTTAGAATGACTAGGAAACAATGCAGAATAGATTTTTACATTTTTATGCTGTATTATATTTTTATAAATTTTATACTTTATATTACAAATGTTTTATATTTTTATATTGCAATGTTAAGTTTATGAACAGACTTACTTTCAAATATTGGCAACTTGTCGATTTTCTCGTGCAATTTGCGCTGCAGGTACAGGGTATAGTGCATTTCGTTGAGAAGATATTGCGCTGGAACCCAGCCCTTCTCTTCCGTCAAGTGTTTCTTTACGAACCACCAATCTGGATTCGTATGATCTTGGAAATGATATAAAGCGTTAATCCACTTATTCCGATATACATACATATATATATATATATATATATATACGTAACATTACTACTTACACGTAAGATATGAAACTTACCGATGACGTAAACTCTTTCTCCTTCGACGAGGTTGATAGCTTCGTCAGTTTCTGCCACGTATGAACAAATCGAGAACATTGTGTCGCCATCGCGGACAACGTAATCGATTTCTTCTGAAAATTCAATTCAACCAAAATGTATTGTATTATTATCTTGTCAAAATTTGAACACGATTTTCATTCGAACACGAACGTACCTTCCTCTGAAATCTCTTCTTCCCTGGTGATACTAAGCGAGGCCTCTTCTGTAACGTGTCAAACAAAGTATTATAACAAAAGCAAGCGAAATTAGGCATACAAGCCGGCATCAATCAATACGATTAACTATCGATGCCTAAAATCGAAGCGTCTGTATATTTCGTATATTTTACAATATTGTTATAATTATCTCTATCTCGATAAATATCGCCAGTGGAAATTAGTTACGCAGCGTTCTACATTTCCGTTGAATTACGCTACAAGAAGTACCGATATGCTTTTCATTCGCAGATGGATTAAGAAGCGGAGGATTCTAGGCGAGGCTTCGTTTAGGAGGCAGAGGGATATTAGGGGCAAGCATACTCACTAAATGCACCTTACAGTCTGACGAAGCGCGTTAATACTAGCTGAAAGCATGTTACATCAGATTAAACGATTATCTGCGAAATCGGCAGTCGAAAGATCTTCTCGAACCTTCTTCGAACGTGGAAATTGATTTCCTGCTCTTCAACTTCAGCGCCAACGATTCGTCAGCTTCCTCCACAGAGTATTTCCTCTCGCGTTTCAGTTTCAATTTCACGTCACCTTCCTCGACGTCTTCCACCTTGTACGGCTTCGGCTCTTTCTTCTTTCGTCTCCTCAATGGCAGCCGCATCTCGTCAGTTTCTAATTCTTCCACGCTATACTCGTCTCTAGCCTCCTCGTCTGATTCTACGATCTCTTCTATGATTGGGCCAGAGTCATCCTCGACTTCTTGCATGATGCGAATAGTTTCTTCTCCGGTCTCTTCAGAGTACGTCATCGGTCGTTTCTTCGGCTTCAGTTTGACTTTACCGGACATAGAAATGTCCTCTTCCTCGTACGTGTTCAAAGAAATCTTGAATTCTTGTTCCACGTCTTCCTTGGTCTTCGTAGAGCGTGGTCTGAACGTTACGTTCTCTACTTCCGTCACCTCTTTGATGTCTGGCCTTGGTTTCTTCTTCGGGCGTAACTTTCGAAGAGTGACATCCTCGTAAATTTCCTCGATAGGCTTCGGAGGCAGCTTCGGAGGTTTCCTCTTCACCGTGAATTCTTGGACCTCTTCCTCTTCTTCCGGTTGTTCCACTTCCTCGATCTTCTTAATCGTTAATTCCTCAGCTGCCTCTTCCACGACTTTGCGCTCCGGTTTCTTCTTTTTTATTTGCACCTCGGTTGATACTTCTTCCTCTTCTTTAGGTTCTTCAGGAGCGCGAACTTTCTTTATGGTCACCGCAGCCTCTTCGACCTCTTCCGTGACCGGCGTTGGCTTCTTTTCTGGCTTCTTTTTCTTCTTGATGGTAAATTCTTCGGGTGCTTCCTCGGCTTCTGTGGGAACCAATTTTTTGATGGTCACCTCGGCAGCTTCTTCTTCGACTACCGGCTTCTTTTTCTTTGGTTTCTTCACCTCTACTTTCTCGCTTACTTCCTCTGGCGCCTTTTCTTCCTCTTTCGGTATTGGTTTCTTCAATGTCACCTCTTCAGTCACTTCTTCTGGGACCGGTTTCTCCTTCGGTTTCTTCTTCTTTAAAGTTACTTCCTCTACGATCTCTTCCTCTTCTTTCTCCACAGGAACTGGTTTCTTGATAGTGACCTCATCAGCGGCTTCTTCCACCACTGACTTCTTCTTCTTTGGTTTCTTTACCTCGACTTTCTCTGTCACTTCTTCCGGAACTTTTTCTTCTTCCTTTGGAACTGGTTTTAGAGTAACTTCTTCAGTTACTTCTTCAGGAACAGGTTTCTCCTTTGGTTTCTTTTTCTTTAGTGTCACTTCTTCTACAATTTCCTCCTCTTCTTTTTCTACAGGAACTGGTTTCTTAATAGTAATTTCCTCGGCAGCCTCTTCCACTGCAGGTTTCTTCTTCTTTGGTTTCTTTATCTCTACCTTTTCTGTTACTTCCTCTGGCGCCTTTTCTTCTTCCCTTGGAACTGGTTTCAGAGTAACTTCTTCGGTTACTTCCTCGGTAACCGGCTTTTCTTTGGGCTTCTTCTTCTTCTTCAAAGTCACTTCTTCCACAATTTCTTCTTCTTCTTCTTTTTCTACAGGAACTGGTTTCTTAATAGTAATTTCCTCGGCAGCCTCTTCCACTGCAGGTTTCTTCTTCTTTGGTTTCTTTATCTCTACCTTTTCTGTTACTTCTTCTGGTGCCCTTTCTTCTTCCTTTGGAACTGATTTCAACGTGACTTCTTCAGTTATTTCTTCTGGAACCGGTTTTTCTTTCGGTTTCTTTTTCTTCAACGTTACTTCTTCTATAATTTCTTCCTCTTCCTTTTCTACAGGAACTGGTTTCTTGATAGTAATTTCTTCAGCAGCCTCTTCCTCGACAGGCTTCTTCTTCTTTGGTTTTTTTATCTCTACCTTTTCTGTTACTTCTTCTGGCGCCTTTTCTTCTTCCTTTGGAACTGGTTTCAACGTGACTTCTTCAGTTATTTCTTCTGGAACCGGTTTTTCTTTCGGTTTCTTTTTCTTCAACGTTACTTCTTCTACAATTTCCTCCTCTTCCTTCTCCACAGGCACCGGTTTCTTAATAGTAATTTCATCGGCAGCTTCTTCCTTGACCGGTTTCTTTTCTTTTGGCTTTTTGATTTCTACTTCCTCAGTTACTTCTTCAGGTACCTTCTCCTCTTCCTTAGGCACTGGTTTCTTCAACGTGACTTCCTCCTTCACTTCTTCTGAAACAGGCTTCTCCTTTGGTTTCTTTTTCTTTATCGTCACCTGTTCAAGAACTTCTTCTTCCTTTTTCTCTTCCACAACTGGTTTCTTAACGGTGACTTCATCAGCGGCTTCTTCTTTGGCAGGCTTCTTCTTTTTAGGTACCTTAATTACTTCTGCTATTTCCTCAGGTTCCTTCTCTTCCGGTTTCTTCAAAGTAACTTCTTCTGCTATCTCCTCAGGGACCGGTTTCTCTTTTGGTTTCTTTTTTATAATTACTTCTTCTTTAACTTCTTCAACCACCTCTTCTTCTTTTTTGATCGTAACTTCAGCAGCTTCTTCCTCTTTTACAGGTTTCTTTTTCTTTGGCTTTTTCACAATTGCTTCTTCAACTACCTCTTCAGGTTTCTTCTTTAAGGTTACTTCTGTCACTATCTCTTCTTCTTCCACTACTTTCTCCTCCACAACTGGTTTCTTAATCGTAACTTCGGCGGGAGCTTCTTCAACAGGTTTCTCTGGCTTCTCTTTCAAAGTAATTTCCTCAATTACTTCTGGTACTTCTTCTGGTTTCTCCTCTTCGGGTTTCTTCAACGTTACTTCTTCTTCTTTAGGAGCTTTCTCTTTGGGTTTCTTTGGTTTGGCTTTACGCTTCACAGTGACTTCTTCAGGTTCTTCTTTCGGCGCTTTAGGAGCTTCTTCTTCCTCCTTTGTCGGGAACTCTTTTACTCCTTCATCTTCAGGTTTATCCTTTTTCCAGCCCTTCAACGTTATCTTCTCCGGCTCTTCTTCTGGTTTTTCTTTCTGAGGTATTCTAAATTTAACTTCAGGCTCTTCGTCAGGTTCTGGTGGTTTCGGTTCTCCTTTTATCAACGGAATCTGTTCAATCTCTTGATCTGGTTTCTTTTTCTGCTCTCGTTCGTACGGTTTTGGAACTGGCTCTGGCGCTGGTTTCTCCGATTCTTCGTATTTCTCGGGCTCATATTTCTCCAGCTCTGGTCTGTCGAAGTCCAAAGGCTTCAGCTCGTCGTGTTCTAATTTAACCTTTGGTTTTTCCTTCTTTTCTGGTTTAATTTCCTCTTCAGGTTCTGGTTTCGGTGGTTTCTTCAATGGTTCTTCAACCTCCTCCGGTTTCTTTTCAGGAATCTTCTTTAATTTGATCTTCTCAGGTTCCACCTTTTCCTCTTCGGGCACCTTGCCTTTACCAACCGCCAACTTCTGTGGCTCTTCAGGTTTCTCCGCAGGTTTCTTCGGCGGACGTTCGTATATCGATTTATCCTCCACTTTCTCCAAAGGTACTTTCTTCAATTCTTCAAATTCTTGGTCCAATTTCTCCAATTTTGTAATTTCTTTCTTGGGAAGTTTAACTTTCTTCACTTTTCTCTTTAACACCTCCAGAGCTTCTTCGGCGTTTCTAGACAGAATACCCGCTTGAACCGGATTTTCTTCAAGTTCCGTTATCTTTGGATACTGTATTTCTGGGGGGTAGTCACCGACGAACGTCATTCTGCTACGCAACATGATCTTCGGGAATTTGGGTTCCTCGACCTCTTTCTTCTTCGGGACTGCCACTTTCTTCAATTTGATCGTAGCGAATTGGACAGTTTCTGTTGGCTCTGAATATTTGAGCTTCGTGGGTTTGATCTCTTTCCTTTCGATCTTTTGAGGGACCAATTTTTGCAATGATTCTGGCAAAGGTTTCTTCTCCTTCTTCTTCCTCGGTTCCCATTGGATTTTCTCAGGCATGGGTTCTAGCACAGGTCGTTCGTACTCTGGTTCAACCCATTCTTCGATTTCATCTTTCTTCACCACCTTCTTTTTCTTCTTCTTCACAACCTTCGTTTCCTTTGGTTTCTCCCTTGGAACTTCTTCCGGCTTTTCTTCTGGTACTGCTTCCACTTTTTCTTCTGGAGCTTTTTCTATAGGAACTTCTTCGATCACGACTTCTTCTTCCGGTTTCTGCTCGACCGGCACTGCTTTGCGCTCCTCAGGTTTCTTTGTTGGTAATTCTTCGGCAATGGTTTCTGGGACAATTTCTGTGGTTTCAACAGTATCTTTTGGAACAACTTCTTTCTTAGCCTTGACCTTCTTCGGCTTCTCTTCCGGTATTTCTTCTACCTTCTCCTCGCGTTGTTCCTCTTCTGCAACAGTCGGTTTCTTTTCTGGGATTTTCTTTTTCTTTGGTTTCTCTTTCGGTTTCTCTTCCTCTGGTTTCTTTTCTTCTGGTTCTTCTCGCACAGGTTTTACTTCTTCCGGTTTCTCTTCCACTGGCTTTTCTTCTTCCACCTTCACTTCCTTCGGTTTTTCTTTCTTTGGTTTCTTTTCCTCTGACTTTTCCTCCTTCACCTCTTCTTCAGGCTTCTCTTCAGGGATTTCCTTTACTTTTGGTTTTTCTTCAATCACCTCGCCATTTGTTACAACTTCTTCCTTCTTTTTCTTCTTGGGTACCTTCTTCACAGAAACCTCAGTAACCTTTGCCTCTTCTTCAACTTTTTCTTCCTCTTTAGGAACAGCCTTCTCTTCCTTTGGCTTTTCCTCTTCTATTTCCTCTGTCGTAACCTCAGCAACCACCTCAGTTGTTTGTAATTCCTCCTTAGGAAGAACAGTTTTCTTAGCTTTTCTCTTCTTCGGTTCTTCCTCCGTAATCTCTTCTACAACTTCTACCACTTGCTCTTCTTCAGCTTCCTTTGGTGTTAATTTCTTTTTCGGAGCTTTCTTTACGGTAATTTTCTTCTCTTCCACTCTAGCCTTCTCTTCCTTTTCCTCAACCACTTTAGCCTTATCTTCTTCCGGTTTCTCTAACTCTAGTTCTTCTTCCGCAGTTGTAGGAACAACTTCGGTAGTTATAATACCATCCTGAGGTGTAACCTCTTTCTTGGCTTTTGTTTTCTTCGGCTTCTCAGTTACAAGTTCTTCTACTTCTTCCTCCGGTTGCTCTTCAGTTTCAGGTACACTTTCTTTCGGTGCTTTCTTCACTTTAACCTTCTTCGTGATCACCTTTTCTTCCGTCTCTTTAATCTCAACAGCCTTCTTCTTCTTAGGTTTGACCTCTTCTGGAAATTCCTCTGTGGTCACTTCAGAAATCACCTCAGTCACTTCGATACCCTCTTTCTTCGTAACAGTTGGTTTCGCCTTCTCCTTTTTAGGTACTTCGACTTTTACTTCTTCCACAACTTCCTCCTTCTCTTCTGCTTCGACGGCTGTTGACGGTTTCTTCTTTTTCTTCGGTACCTTCTTCACTTCTACTTGGGTGACCTCTGCTTTTTCTTCTTCCACTTCCGTGGGCTTGGCTTCTTCAGGCTGAACCTTCTCTTCGAGCAATTTCTCGACGGAAGTTTCACTTATAATCTCAGTGATCTCTAAACCTTCTTTCGGCAGAATCCTCTTCTTGGCTTTCTCCTTCACAGGTTTCTCGATCACGATCTCTTCGACTTCTTCCTCAGGAGCTTTGCCCTCTGTTATAGTAGCTTTCTTCTTCTTGATAATTTTCTTAGTCGGCGTTTCAATTATTTCTACGATTTCACGTTCTTCCATAGCTTTCGCTTCCTCTACAGTCTTCTCTATAACTTCTTCCACTACCTTCTGCTTCTTGTCTTTAGGTTTCTTCCGAACGATTTTCTTCGTTGGAGTCTCAATAGTCTCAATGATCTCATCTTCTTTTTCCACTTCTTCCTCAGGTTTCTTCGGTGCTTTCTTCAAGTCAACCTCCGTTACTGTAACCGTTTCTTTTTCTTCTTCCACTTTAGGTTTCGCTTTCTCTTTCTGCGGCTTCTCGATAACGATCTCTTCAACGATTTCCTCGGGAACACCGTCGTCTTTCACTACAGCTTTCTTCTTCTTCACAATTTTCTTAGTGGGTGTCTCCACAACTTCGACTATTTGTTGCTCCTCCATTTTCGTCACTTCCTCTCCTGTTTTCTGGATTATTTCCTCCACCACAACCTCCTCGTCCTTCTCTCCTCTCTTCATCGGGCGAATCTTCTTTCTGATTATTTTCTGGGTGGGTGTCTCGATCGTTTCGAAGATCTCCTCTTCCTCCTTGATTACCACCTCCTTCTTCTTCTTCGGAGCTTTTCGTACATCGTGCTCGGTGATCGTCACAGTTTCCACTTCCTCTACGATCGGTCGGGCTTCCTCTTCCTGCGGTTTCTCGATTGTTATCTCCTCCACGACTTCCTCCGTGACTTCATCTTTATCCGGCACTGGTTTCTTCTTTTTGATGATTTTCTTGGTTGGTTTGACTTCCTCGACGATTTTCTAGTTTTTTTTTTTTTTTTTGAAAAAAATAAGCAAGTTATATTCATAGTATTAATTGGATAACAGGTGTAGTAGATCATTTCATATAACATGTTTTATTATTTTACAAAATAAAGTTAGGAAATTTTTACATATATATTGTTGCTGAATTCTTTGATTGAACTTCAAAAATTATTTCTTTTATATACATATGTATTACGTATTACACAGATCCATAATACTTTTTATTATAAGACCGAAGAAATTGGAAAAGATACTTCTTATGATTATACGTTATAATTCTCTCGTTTAAAAAAAAAAAATGGACAATCGTTTATTTTTGTCTTTCTTTTTCGCTATGAAATGATCTACGCAGGCAAAACAACTGTAAAATCAATCGTAAATCTTACCTCTTCCACCACTTCCTCCGTGACATCTGCGAAAAGAACAAAATGCTTTAGATCTGTTTAACGAACATTCTTGAAAACTAAGCGTTTCTGTATAACGGAAACCATTTAACAAAACCATGTAACGAATAAACGATACCGATGTGATATAAAGCATATATATATATACGTATAAATCAATAGCTTATCAATATATACACTGACAAATATTACATATAAAAAGTATAAACATTTGTCCATCATGTCTTTGTACCTTGTTCTGTTTTATATCGTATGTTATATATTTATGAACTATTTTGTAAATGAATAATGATATGTGCAAAGAAAATATCATTTGTTTCGAGGTGATAGTAATACGTAAGAAATGGGCTTACCTTCCGTCACTTTCTCGACAGCTTTTGGTTTTGTTGGTCTTTTGTGTTTTGGTTTTTCGTGTATTTCTGGTGTAGTGTCTTCGTGGATTTCTATTGTTGCTATTAATGGTTCTTTACCTTCCTCTTCCACGGTCACCTCTTCGGTGACCTGTTCTTTACCTTCGCGTTTCCTGGTCACACGCTTTTTGCGCACGGTTCTCTTTGTTCCTTCCTCGGTCACGATCTCGCTCGTTACGATCTCCTCTTTGATCTCTTCGACAGGCGCGGTTGGCACGATCGATTCTATCGGCAAAACTTCTTCCGGTTTATCATCGACAATTTCTTCGACGGTCACGACTGGCTCTACGCCTTCTTCCTCTATCGTTGTCTCTTCGACAACGTTCAGTTTCTCACCGCCACGTTTCGTCGTGGTCTTTCTCTTTTTAATCTTTCGCGGTTTCTTTTCAGGTGTCTCTTCCTCCGTAATCACGGTCGTAACAACCTCGACAGTTTCGACAACGTCGTCGTCTTTTGGAACGAATTTCAGATAATACTCGGGCTCTTTCTCTTCTTCCGTCTCTTCTTTTGGTTTCTTCCATGGTTTCAGTTTAATCTTCTCTGGCTCCTCGTCCGGAGCTTCCCTTTCAGGAATTCTTCTTTTGATCTCTTCCTCTTCTTCGGGTTCCTCTGGCTTTGGAACACCAGGCACTATCGGAACAGCCTCGGTTTCTTGAGCTGGTGTCTTACGCTCTTTCTTTGGTTTCTTGCTCGGTATCTTCTTCGATGGTTTCTTCTCTGGCTCAGGGTACTCTGGTTTCTCCATTTCTTCCAGCTCAACATCCGGTGCTTCTATCTCGTACGGTTCGAACGGTTTTAATTCAGGATATTCTCTCTCTTCTTTCTCTCTCTTGGGTTTCTCTTCTTCCTCTTTCTTCTTTGGAACGGGAGTCTCTTCCTCCGGAACGCTTGGAACTTTTTCTGGTATCTTTTTCAACTTTACTGTCTCCGGTTCTTCCTCTTCTGCGGGTCGAGGCTTTCCTTTGCCTATCTTCAGTTTCTTCGGCTTCTCTTCCTCAGGCTTCTCCGGCTTTGGTTTACGTTCGTACGGTGCCATTTCTTCGACCTTCTCCAATGGAACTTTCTTCAATTCCTCGAACTCTTGATCCAGTTTCTCTAATTCTGTAATCTCCTTTTCCGGGAGTTTCACCTTTTTGTGTTTTATCTTCTTCAGTTTCAGTGCTTCTTCCATCGTACGAGATAGAATACCACTCTGCACGTAATTAGGTTCGAGTTCGGTTACAACTGGATATTTAATCGACGGTGGCCATTCGTGGTTTACGATACGGCTTCGTAAAAGTACCTTAGGGAACTTGACTTCATCCTTGTCCTCTTTCTTTTTCGGTTTGGCAGGAGCTTTCTTCAGCTTGATTTGCGCGAACAGAGGAGTAGCTGGTTCTTTGATCTTAGGTTTGATTGGTTTTTGCTCTTTGATACTGATCCTCATCAACTGAGGCTTCTCACCTTTAACTTCCTCGGCGGGTTTCTTCTTTTTAACTTTCTTCTCTGGCTTCTTTTCTGTAGGTAGTGGCTCCTCAAGTTTCTCCAATGGCAATTCTTTCTTCAATTCCTCAAACTCCTGATCGAGCTTCTCAAGCTTCGCCATCTCCTTTTCTACGCGTTTGATCTTCTTCTTCTTTGGTCTCGGTAATTTATCGGCTTCTTCGACATTTCGAGACAAAATACCGTTTTGGACCTCGTTCGGCTCCAGTTCCTCGATTTTCAAGTATTTCTTCGCCGGTGGCCATTCCACAGGAGTGATTCGACTTCGAAGAAGAACACGAGGAATCTTTTCCTTCTTCTCCACTGGACGTTTCACCGTTGGAGTCTTGCGTAGTTTGATTTGAGCAAACTGAGGTTTATCGAAGGACAATTCTTGAACTTCGAGTTTCGTCGCTTCGAATTTCGTTATTTTCATACGTTGAAGTTTGACAGGTTTCTTCTTATCTTTCTCTAATGGAACTTCAGGAGCTTCAGGAGCTTCAGGCGCCTCGATTTTCTCTTCCTCGGGTAGAGGAACCTTCTTAGGAGTCTTCTTTTTAACAACTTTTTTCGGTTTGCCTTCTTTCGTAACGATCTCAGTTATTGTTATTTCTTCCGGTGCTTCTTCTTCTTCCGTTGGTTCTACACGTTCTGGAACAGGTAGTGCTTTCACCGTTTCCTCAACTACTTCTTCGACAGGACCTTCAGTGACAGTGCTGACAGGTTTCTTTCCTTCTTCTTCCACAGTGACAACTTCTGTTACTTGTTGTTCCCTTCCTTTACGTTTGACAACCTTCTTCTTGGTAACTTTCTTAGGCTTTCCTTCTTCTGTCACTTCTCGCGTGACAGTAACCTGTTCACGAACCTCTTCGACTTCACCTGGCTTGGCATGTTCTGCAGCAGGAAGAGCTTTCAATGTCTCCTCAACAACTTCTTCGACAGGACCTTCAGTGACAGTTGTGACAGGTCTCTTTCCTTGTTCCTCAACAGTCATCTTTTCAGTGACTCGTTGCTCTCGTCCTTTGCGTTTCACGATCTTCTTCTTGGTAACTTTCTTAGGTATACCTTCCTCACTCACTTCCTCAGTGACAGTCACTTGTTCACGTACTTCCTCAACTTCAGTTGGCTTCGCGTATTCTGGTGCAGGAAGTGGTTTTATTACATCTTCAATCAATTCTTCAACAAGTCCTTCAGTCACCGTTGTCACTGGAGCTTTTCCTTCTTCCTCGACTGTGACAACTTCCGTTACTTGTTGCTGCGGTCCTTTACGTCTGGTAACTTTCTTCTTGATCGTTTTCTTTGGTTTGCCTTCCTCTGTAACTTCCTGAGTCACAGTTACCTGCTCGCGAACTTCCTCCACTTCCGATGGTTTGGCGTATTTGGGAGCTGGTAGAGCTTTCAGTGTTTCTTCGATTACTTCTTCCGTAGGACCTTCAGTGACAGTTGTGACTGGAAGTTTATCTTGTTCTTCGACAGTAACAACTTCAGTCACTTGTTGTTCCTTTCCTTTGCGCTTGATTTGTTTCTTTCTCGTGATCTTCTTCGGTTTACCTTCCTCAGTTATTTCTTCAGTGACAGTTACTTGTTCACGGACTTCTTCAACTTCTGTCGGTTTCACGCGTTTCGCGACAGGCAATGGCTTCACCGTTTCCTCCACCACTTCCTCAACGGGACCTTCCGTGACAGTTGTCACGGGTCTCTTTCCTTGTTCCTCAACTGTGACAACTTCTGTCACGTATTGTTCTTTACCTTTACGTTTGATAACTTTCTTCTTGGTGGTCTTCTTCGGTTTGCCTTCTTCAGTGACTTCCTGCGTGACAGTAACTTGTTCATGGACCTCTTCCTGCTCGCCTGGCTTAGCGTACTCTGGAGTTGGTAATGCTTTAATCGTTTCTTCAACGATTTCTTCTGTCGGACCTTCGGTAACGGTGGTAACTGGTGCTTTGCCCTGTTCTTCAACCGTTACTACTTCCGATACTTGTTGTTCTCTTCCTTTACGTCTGATTACCTTCTTCTTGGTAACCTTCTTCGGTTTACCTTCCTTGGTTACTTCTTCAGTGACAGTTACCTGTTCGCGGACTTCTTCTACTTCTGATGGCTTGACAAATTCTGGAGTTGGAAGTGGTTTCAGCAATTCTTCAACTATCTCTTCTATTGGACCTTCGGTGACAGTCGTGACAGGTCTCTTTCCTTGCTCTTCAATAGTAACGACTTCTGTAACTTGTTGTTCTTTACCCTTACGTTTAATGACCTTCTTCTTGGTAGTTTTCTTTGGTTTACCTTCTTTGGTGACTTCTTGAGTAACCGTTACTTGTTCATGAACCTCCTCGACTTCACCTGGCTTGGCGTATTCTGGTGCTGGTAATGTCTTGATTGTTTCCTCCAATATTTCTTCCGTTGGACCTTCAGTGACAGTTGTAACTGGTACCTTGCCTTGTTCTTCGACTGTTACTAATTCAGACACTTGTTGTTCTCTTCCTTTGCGTTTAACAACCTTCTTCTTTGTAACTTTCTTAGGTTTACCTTCCTCAGTGACCACTTCAGTGACAGTTACTTGTTCACGAACTTCTTCCTCTTCGAATGGTTCGACCCTTTCTGGAGCAGGCAATGGTTTTATTATTTCTTCAACCAATTCTTCAGTGGGTCCTTCAGTTACCATTGTCACAGGTGTTTTGCCTTGTTCTTCGACTGTAACGACCTCTGTCACTTGCTGTTCCTTCCCTTTACGTTTGATGACTTTCTTTTTGGTTACTTTCTTAGGTTTACCTTCCCGTGTTACTTCTTCCGTAACTGTAACTTGTTCTCGTACTTCTTCCTCTTCGCCAGGTTTAGCATATTCTGGTGCGGGCAGAGCTTTCAATGTCTCTTCGATCACTTCTTCGACAGGGCCTTCAGAGACAGTTGTGATAGGTCTCTTTCCTTGTTCTTCGACAGTGACAACTTCCGTTACCTGTTGTTCCGTACCTTTACGTTTGATAATCTTTTTCATTGTTGTCTTCTTTGGTTTGCCTTCCTTAGTCACTTCTTGAGTAACTGTAACTTCTTCTCGAACCTCTTCAATTTCAGATGGTTTGACACTTTCTATTGGCGAAAGAGGTTTTACGAATTCTTCGACTACTTCTTGCACAGGACCTTCAGTTACTGTCGTAACAGGTCGTTTACCCTGTTCTTCAACAGTTGTCTCTTCAGTCACTTGTTGTTCTTTACCTTTACGTTTTATCACCTTCTTCTTGGTAATTTTCTTAGGCTTACCTTCCCTAGTAACTTCTTCTGTGATCGTTACTTGTTCTTGTATCTCTTCAGCTTCATCTGGTTTGGCAAATTCTGGAGCAGGAAGGGGCTTCAATGTTTCTTCTACTATCTCTTCTAATGGGCCTTCGGTAACTGTAGTAACTGGTGCTTTTCCTTGTTCTTCGACAGTGACAACTTCGGTAACTTTTTGTTCCTTTCCTTTACGCTTGATGACTTTTTTCTTGGTGATTTTCTTTGGTTTTCCTTCCTTGGTTATTTCTTCTGTGATGATTACTTGTTCACGCACCTCCTCTACTTCAGATGGTTTAACGAATTCTGGTCCTGGAATTAGTTTGATCTCTTCTTCGACCACTTCTTCCACTGGACCTTCCTCAATGGTAGTAACGGGACGCTCTCCTTGTTCTTCGACAGTTACCACTTCAGTCACCTGTTGTTCTTTACCTTTACGTTTAATAATTTTCTTTCTGGTCGTTTTCTTGGGTTTACCTTCCTTGGTTATTTCTTCAGTAACAGTCACTTGTTCCTTGACTTCTTCAACTTCAGTAGGTTTTATTCTTTCTGGAGCAGGCAGTGGTTTTATTATTTCTTCTACAACTTCTTCTGTTGGTCCTTCAGTAACTGTTGTAACTGGTTTCTTTCCTTGTTCTTCAACAGTTACCACCTCAGTCACTTGTTGTTCCTTTCCTTTACGTTTAATAATCTTCTTTTTAGTTGTTTTCTTTGGCTTACCTTCTCTTGTTACTTCTTCTGTGACCGTCACCTGTTCACGCACTTCCTCTACTTCAGATGGTTTAACGAATTCTGGTACTGGAAGTGGTTGGAACTTTTCTTCAACTACTTCCTCCACTGGGCCTTCAGTGACAGTTGTAACAGGTCTCTTTCCTTGTTCTTCAACAGTGACCACTTCAGTAACTTGCTGCTCCTTTCCTTTCCGTTTAACGATCTTCTTTTTGGTAGTTTTCTTAGGTTTACCTTCTTCTGTGATTTCCTGTGTTACAGTCACCTGTTCACGAATTTCTTCCACTTCAGACGGCTTAATAAACTCTGTGACTGGCAAAGGTTTCATTATTTCTTCGACTACCTCTTCTACAGGTCCTTCAGTTACTTCAATAACTGGGGCTTTTCCTTGTTCTTCAACAGTGACAATTTCTGTAACCTGTTGTTCTTTTCCTTTACGTTTGATAATCTTCTTTTTAGTTGTTTTCTTTGGTTTGTCTTCCTTAGTAACTTCCTGTGTCACAGTGACTTGTTCACGTACTTCTTCCACCTCAGATGGTTTCGCATATTCAGACACAGGCAATGGTTTTATTATTTCTTCCTCTATGATTTCTTCTACTGGACCTTCAGTCACTGTAGTAACAGGAGCTTTTCCATGTTCTTCAACAGTAACTACTTCAGTCACCTGTTGTTCCTTTCCTTTACGTTTAGTTACCTTCTTCTTAACTGTCTTTTTCGGTTTACCTTCTTCCGTAATTTCTTCAGTAACTGTAACTTGCTCCCGTACCTCTTCTACTTCAGTTGGCTTCACACGTTCTGGCGCAGGAAGTGGTTTGATGGTCTCTTCGATTACTTCTTCTACTGGTCCTTCTCTTACAGTAATGACTGGAGCTTTGTCTTTTTCTTCAATGGTTACTATCTCTGTGACTTTTTGATCTTGACCTTTACGTTTAATGATCTTCTTCTTAGTAGTCTTTCTCGGTTTACCTTCTTTAGTTAGTTCCTCTGTGACTGTCACCTGTTCACGCACTTCTTCAACTTCAGTTGGTTCAATATGTTCTGGGGCAGGCAATGGTTGCGTGACTTCCTCTATTACTTCTTCAACTGGTCCTTCGGTAACTTTTGTCACTGGAACTTTTCCTTCTTCTTCTACAGTCACAATCTCAGTAACTTGCTGTTTTGGGCCTTTACGTTTAGTGATTTTCTTTTTGATGGTTTTCTTCGGTTTACCCCATCTGGTGACTTCTTCAGTAACTGTGACTTGTTCGCGAATTTCTTCGACTTCACCTGGTTTTGCATATTCTGGGAGGGGTTTAATCGTTTCATCAACCACTTCTTCTATTGGACCTTCTTTCACTATCGTGACTGGAGCTTCTCCTTTCTCTTCGACTGTAACAATTTCGGTAACTTGTTGTTCTGTTCCTTTGCGTTTGATAATTTTCTTTTTTATAGTTTTCTTTGGTTTTCCTTCTCTTGTTATTTCTTCATTAACTGTAACTTGTTCAGTAACTTCTTCTACATCTTTCGGCTTAATAACTTCCGGCTTTATGACTTCTTCTATTATTTCTTCTACTGGTCCTTCGGTCACCATTGTTACAGGTGCCTCTCCACCTTCCTCCACAGTTACTGTTTCCGTTACCTTTTGTTCTGAACCTTTACGTTTGATAACCTTTCTCTTAGTAATCTTTTTAGGTTTACCCTCTTTGGTCACTACCTCTGTGACTGTTACTTGTTCTCTGACTTCTTCTACTTCAGTTGGTTTAATACGCTGTGGTGCAGGTAATGGTTTTATCACTTCTTCCACAATTTCTTCCACTGGTCCTTCAGTAACAGTCGTTACTGGTCTCTTACCTTGTTCTTCAACAGTTACCTCTTCAGTCACCTGTTGTTCTTTACCTTTCTTCTTAATTATCTTCTTTTTAGTAACCTTCTTAGGTTTACCTTCTTTAGTAACTTCCTCAGTAATTGTCACCTGTTCTCTAACCTCCTCTACTTCAGTTGGTATAATTTTCTTAGGAGAAGGTAATGGTTTTATTGTTTCTTCCACAAGCTCTTCTGTTGGTCCTTCAGTAACGGTCGTTACCGGTGCTTTTCCTTCCTCTTCAATAGTAACAACTTCAGTTACTTGTTGTTTCTGCCCCTTTCGTTTAATGATCTTTTTCTTTGTTGTCTTTTTAGGTTTACCTAATTTCGTCACCTCCTCAGTGACTGTCACTTGTTCTCTGACTTCTTCAACCTCAGTTGGTTTAATACGTTCTGGTGCTGGTAATGGTTTTATGATTTCTTTCACAACTTCCTCCACTGGTCCTTCGGTTACAGTAGTCACCGGTCTCTTTCCTTGTTCTTCGACAGTGACAACTTCTGTCACTTGCTGTTCCTTACCTTTACGTTTTATAACCTTCTTCTTAGTAACCTTTTTTGGCTTTCCTTCGTGTGTAATTTCTTCTGTGACTGTTACTTGTTCTCTTACTTCTTCTACTTCTGTTGGCGTGACATGTTCTGGAGCGGGTAAAGGCTTAATAATTTCTTCTGTTACTTCTTCTACAGGACCTTCAGTTACAGTTCTAACAGGCCGTTTGCCTTGTTCTTCAACAGTTACCTCTTCAGTCACTTGTTGTTCTTTTCCTTTACGTTTAATCACCTTCTTTTTGGTAATTTTCTTTGGTTTGCCTTCCTTTGTTATTTCTTCAGTAACTGTCACTTGTTCTCTTACTTCTTCTACTTCTGTGGGCGTGATACGTTCTGGTGCAGGTAATGGTTTAATAATTTCTTCGACCACTTCTTCTACTGGACCCTCAGTTACAGTTGTAACTGGTCTCTTACCTTGTTCTTCAACAGTCACCTCTTCAGTCACTTGTTGTTCTTTTCCTTTACGTTTAATCACCTTCTTTTTGGTAATTTTCTTTGGTTTGCCTTCCTTTGTTATTTCTTCAGTAACTGTCACTTGTTCTCTTACTTCTTCTACTTCTGTGGGCGTGATACGTTCTGGTGCAGGTAATGGTTTAATAATTTCTTCGACCACTTCTTCTACTGGACCCTCAGTTACAGTTGTAACTGGTCTCTTACCTTGTTCTTCAACAGTCACCTCTTCAGTCACTTGCTGTTCCTTGCCTTTACGTTTAATAATCTTCTTCTTTGTTACCTTCTTAGGTTTACCTTCTTTAGTGATTTCTTCCGTAACTGTCACTTGCTCTTTTACTTCTTCCACTTCAGTTGGTTTGATTCTCTCTAGAACAGGTAATGGTTTTATTATTTCTTCAAGTACTTCTTCCGTTGGTCCTTCAGTAACAGTGGTTACTGGTTTCTTTCCTTCTTCTTCAATAGTTAATTCTTCAGTCACCTGTTGCTCTTTACCCTTACGTTTAATAATCTTTTTCTTGATAACCTTCTTTGGCTTGCCTTCTCTGGTAACTTCTTCCGTGACTGTCACCTGCTCTCTTACTTCCTCTACTTCCGTTGGTGTAATACGTTCTGGTACAGGCAGTGGTTTTATCGTTTCTTCAACGATTTCTTCTACTGGTCCTTCAGTGACAGTTGTCACGGGTGTTTTACCCTGTTCTTCGACTGTAACCACCTCTGTCACTTGCTGTTCCTGTCCTTTACGCTTAATAATTTTCTTCTTTGTGGTTTTCTTTGGTTTACCCCATCGAGTTACTTCTTCCGTAACTGTAACTTGCTCTCTAATCTCCTCTACATCCGATGGTTTGGCATACCGTGGTGTTGGTAATCGTTTCACAATCTCTTCTACTACTTCTTCGGTTGGTCCTTCAATGACACTAGTCTCTGATGCTTTCCCTTCTTCTTCGACTGTAACTACTTCAGTTACCTGTTGCTCTTTACCTTTCCTCTTAATTATCTTCCTTTTAGTAATCTTCTTTGGTTTCCCTTCGTTTGTTACTTCTTCCGTTACTGTCACTTGTTCTTCCACTTTTTCAGTAGGTGTAATGTAATCTACTGGCGCCAATGGTTTTGTTTCTTCCTCTGATACTTCTTCTTCCATTGGTTTCGTGATTGCTGTTGTTACCGGTGCTTTTCCTTCTTCCTCCACCGTCATTTCCTCAGTTACTTGCGCTTTTCCTTTCTTTCGTACAATTTTCTTGGTAACTTTCTTCTTTTGATCAGTATCTTGTACTTGAATTACTTCAACTTCAACTTTCTCCTCTTCCTTATGAGTTTCCTCGACCTCGTCAATTCTCGTTGGCACAACTTCTTCAACATCCATCGTTGTGGTAATCTCTTCGATAGGCATAAACTGTTTCTTTGGTATCGATGGTATTTTCGGTTTTATGTCTTCAAGTTCCTCCTCAATGACGACGACATTGTCCTCTTCGGCCTCTGTCTTAGGCTTTTTCTTACGTATGATTGTTTTCTTTGTCTTAACCGCGGCAGTTTCATCGTCCTTACTTCCGCGCCTGAATTTCGTTGTGTACTCTTCGATAACCTCTGTGTCTGATTCGATCGTTTGCTGTGGCGTATCGTGTTTTGTTGTGTGTTGTGTGATTGTGATGTGATGTTGTTGCGCTGGTACTTCTGTAGTTTCTGAAATGTATACAAGAACAAGTGTGATATGATTATCGTGTCGTGGCAGTAATCGTTCTCGCACTATTTTGCTTTTCTTTTACTTTTCTTTTTTTTTTTTTTATTTTTGGTTTGACTTCTCACGTATAACCGCGGCACCTCGCCGAAATCTATGTTTCGGCGCTTGATTTGGTTAATTTGTATCGTGTGTATCTTGAATCATCGATTTCATAGTGTAGAAACCTGTTTCGGATGATATTTCTGTACTTTGTCTGATGAATGAACTGTGTGTAAGAGTAACCTATGTTGTTTCCATGAACCTGTTCGTATCGTGTCTGATTCTGTGGTGTAGTCTACATACCTACCTTGCACGATTTTTACAACCATTATCCTATACCCGACGACCCTATCAAACCTGCTTGGAAGACGAATTAAACGGTTCGCGCGTTGATTGTTGTTCCGCCTCGATCGAGCCTCCCCTACGATTTCTCAACAACCAAATCAGCATAACCACTATCGTCAATACGTCTTCTGGTCGAATCCTAAACGTCCACGTGCACGTCCGTCCCGTCGATGCCAATCGAATACGTTGATAACAATAATACTCACCCACAACATGTTCCAGGTGTTCTGCCTCGATAGTAACGCTTGCTAACTTCGCGAAAGGTAATGCAGTCTCGGGCATTTCTGACTCAGTTTCAACAGAGCTCAGTGGCTCTGTCACGATCACACTTTGCCGAATCTCATCTACACCTCTGGCTGTCTTTTCCTCAGGCTTAGTCACTTTAAATTCACCAGCCGCATCAGCCGGTTGAATCTCAGTCTTCAAAGCTACTTCATGCCTAATTACGTCAGGTTGAGCTGAAACTTCTTTGGCAATGCCTTTTATCACTTCCTTCGATTCTTGTTCCGTAGCTGTCACCTGTGTCACTTCAACGCTCTCCGACACGCGGAACGACATCTCAGCTGTGACCGATTTAGCTGTTTTCTCGACGACGAGTGTATCCTCGCTCTCTTGGGTCACTGGTTGCATTTGTTCTATACTTTCGAATGGAATTTGTTCGGGAACAATTTGTTTGGTATCTGGTTTGGTAGCTTCTTGCAGCTCTTCAGCAGTGACCGATGTGATCACCTGGGATTTCTCAGCAACTTGGATACCTAAGAGACTAGGTTTGGCTGTTTGAGTGGTAGGTTCATCAGGTGTTGAAAGACCCTTCTCTAATTCACCAAACGCCACTTCTGATACTGACAGAGGCAGCAATTCTTCCAGTTGAGGCTTTCCTTGTTGTTCCTCTGGTGCTTTTGGTTTAGGAAGTTCTTGGGCACTGGTCATGGTTAAGATTTCTGATGTTTCTGCAACTTCAATGCTATCCAACTGCGGAAGAGCTTTGCGTTCTTTGGGAGCTTCTGGAGTTGGTAACTCCTTTTCAGCTTCTGTTGATATTACTTCTGAAACAGTAAGGAAGCTCAGCTCTTCCACATCCGGTTTACCTTTCTGGCCTTCAGGCTTCTCTAATTTCTCTAACTCTTCCACGTTCGTCACAGTCAAGACTTCGGTTTTCTCTGCTACCTCTCTGCCAATCATTTGTGGTTGAGCTACCTTCTCACTTGGTTTCTCAGGAGATGGTAAAGTATCCTCTAATTCGCTAGAAACAACTTGGGAAACTGTAATTGACGTCAGTTCGTCCAATGTTGGCTTTCCTTTCTG
>WIUT01002597.1:0-23078 GCA_010645135.1 Tetragonula clypearis | reverse complement strand
ATCGTACCCTAATCATAACCTAAGTCTCCCGCAAACATAACGCACACTTAACCTATATATCCCGTAAACATAATGTAAACATAACATCAACCTACCGTAAACCTAGCCTAAACGTAACCTTGGCGACACGAAAACGTATTCTAAAACTAACCTAAAACTCCCGTAAACCTGTCCCAAACCTAAACCCGTTACAATAACATAAACCTGTCTTAAACATCCCGTAAACCTAAACCTAACAAAACCTAACCCTCCCGTAAAACTGTCCTAAACATTATACCTACCTCCCCTAAATCCAACAATGTTGTTTCATAACCAACCCGTAAACCTAACCTAAACCTAACCTAAACCTCACGTAAACATGATCTATACAAAACCTTAACTTCGCGTAAACATAGCCGAAACCTAAACTTGACCACCCGAAACATATCTTAACCTAACCTAAACCTCCAGTAAACAATATCATAAAACTAACATGTACCTCGCGTAAACCAATCATAAACGTAACACAAATCTCCCGTTAAACTAACCCAAGACCTATCATAACACTCCCGAAAATTTACCAAAAGCTGTATTAAACATCAAGTAGACTTAGCCTAAACCAAACCTAAACCTCCCGTAAACATATCCTAAATATTACACAAACCTCCCGTAAACCTAACATACATGGAGCATGACCCACTCGTAAACCTAACCCAAACCTAAACTATACCTCCCCAAAACCAACCAAAGAAGTAACAAAAACCTCCCGCAAATCTAGCCGAAATCTTGCGTAAACATCGCGTAAAAGTAACCTAATCATAACATAAGTCTCCCGCAAACATCACGTAAACCAAACTTGAACATCGCGTAAACATAAACTAAACATAACCTTAACCTCCCGTAAAAATATCCTAAACCTAACATTGACCACACAAAAGCATATCCTAAACCTAACATAAACCTCCCGTAAATCTATCCTAAAACTAACATAAAACTTCCAAATGCCATTCATATATGTAACCCAAAAATCCCGTAAATATAACTCAAGACCTATCATAACCCTCCCGTGAAAATAACCAAACCTGTCTTAATCATCCCGTAAACCATGCATAAGACATACATAAACGTCCCACAAAACTGACATAAACATTACACTAACCTCCCGTAGACCTATCATAAACGTAGCATAACCCACCCGTAAACCTATCGTAAACCTCTATTAAACCTCCCGTAAACAATACATATAACTAACACAAACCTCCCGCAAAAATAGCATATATCATGCCTAAACCATCGCGTAATCGTAACTTAATCATAATATATGTCTCCAGCAAACCTAACGTAAAGCTAACATAAACCTCCCGTAAACATAATCTAAACATAACATTATCCTCCCGTAAACCTGGCCTAAACTTAAAATGACCACCCGAAAACATATCCTAAATCTAACGTAAACCTCCCGTCGACATATTCTGAACCTAACATAAAACTCGCGTAAACCAAACATAATCGTAACACAAACCTCCCGTAGAACTAACACAAGACCTATTATAACCCTACCGTGAAAATAACCAAAACCTGTCTTAAACATCCCGTAAACCTAGCCTAAACCAAACAGAAACCTCCCGTAAACACCAACCTAGACATTTCACTAACATCCCGTAAACCTAACACAAACGTAGAATATCCCACCCGTAAACCTAACCTCATCCTAAATTATGCCTTCCGTCAACCTAACATAAACCAAACAAAAACATCCTACAAAATTAGCCTAAATCTAACGTAAACTTCGCGTATTCGTAGCCTAATCGTAAACTATGTCTCCCGCAAACGTAACGTAAACCTAACCTAAACATCCCCAAAACATAATCTAAACATAATATTAACCTCCCGTAAACCTAGCATGAACCTAACATTGACCACACGAAAACATATCCTAACCGTAACATAAACATACGTAATCCTATCCTAAACCTAACATAAACCTCGCGTAAACCAAACATAAACGTAACGCACGCCTCCCGTAAATCTAACCCAAGACATATCTGAAACATCCCGTGAAAATAACGCAAACCCGTTTTAAACATCCCGTAAACCAAACCAAAGCCAAACCTAACCCTCCCGTAAAACTGTCCTAAACATTTCATTAACCTCCCGTAAATCTAACAATGGGATATCATAAACAACCCGTAAACCTAACCTAAACCTAAAATATACCTCCCGTAAACCTAACATAGCCTATCACAAACCTCCTTCAAAACAATCCTAAATTTTACCTAAACATCGCCTAAACGTAACCTAGTGTTAACCTAAGCCTCCCGTTAATATAACGTAAACCAAACCTTAACTTCCCGTAAACTTAATATAAACATAGCACAAACCACTCGTAAAGCTAACCGAAACCTAACAATGTCCACCGGAAAACGTATCTTAGACCTAACATAAACCTCCCGTAAACCTATCCTACACCTAAATAAACGTCGCGTAAACCAAACATAAACGTAACCCAAACATCCGGGAAAACAAACCCAAGACATATCATAACCCTCCCATAAAAATAACAAAAACATGTCTTAAACATCACGTAAGCCAAGTCTAAACCAAACATAATCCTCCCTTTAATCTGACAAACATTGCACTAACGTCCCGTAAACCTAAAAACACGTAGCATAACCCAACCGTAAACCTAACTTAAACCTAATTTATTTCTCCCGTAAACCTAATATACACATAAAACAAACCTTCCGCAAAACTAGCCTAAACGTTACTTAAACATTTACTTAAATCGCGTAAAAGTAACCTAATCATAACCTAAGTCTCCGGCAAACCTAACGTAAACCTGACCTAAACTTCCAGTAAACATAATCTAAACATAAGATTAACCTCCCGTAAGAGTAGCCTAAACATAACATCGACCACCCGAAAACATATCCTAAGCCTAACGTAAACCTCGCGTAAACCTAACATAAACGTAACCTCGCGTAGCCTAACGTAACCTCGCGTAAAAATAACATAAACGTAACACAAACCTCACGTAAAACTAATCCAAGCCCTACCATATCCCTCCCGTAAAAGTAAACCTGTCTTAAACATCCCGTGACCATAGCATAAAACAAACATAAACCTCCCGTAAACCTGAAAAATACATTACACTAACCACCCGTAAACCTGACCTAAACACTACTCAAGCCTCCCGTAAACCTAACATAAACGTTGCATAACCGACCCGTAAACTTAAAATAAACCTAACACAAAACTCGCGTAAACCAAACATAAACGTAACACAAACCTCCCGCAAAACTAACCTAAATCTTTCCTAAACATCGCGTAAACGTAACCTAATCATAACCTAAGTCTCCCGCAAACCTAACGTAAACAAAACGTAAACGTCCCTTAAACATTACCTGAACATAACCTTAAACTCCCGTAAACATGACATAAACATCACCTTGACCACCGAACACATATCCTAAACCTGACGTAACCACCCGCAAACCTGTCATAAAACTAACATTAACCTCGCGTAAAACAAACATAAACGTAACCAAACCTCCCGTAAAAATGACCCAAGACCTAACATAACACGCCCGTAAAAATAAACAGAATCTTACTTAAAAATCTCTTATAACTAGCCTGATACAATCCTAAACCTCCCGTAACCTGTATTTAACATTACACTAACCACCCGTAAACCTAACATAAACGCAGCATTACACACCCGTAAACATAACCTAAACCTAAACTATACATCCCGTAACCCTAACATAATCCTAAGAGTAACCTCCCGAAAAACTAGCCCAGAACTTACATAAACTTCGCGTAAACGTAACCTAATAATAGCCCAATTCTCCCGCAAACCTAACGTAAAACTAACATAAACCTCCCGTAAATATTGTGTAATAATAACATAAACATCCAGTAAACCTTGCTTAAACTTAACATTGACCACCAGAAAACATATCTTAAACCTAACCAAAACCTTCCGTACATATCTTAAACCTAACCAAAACATATCCTAGCCCTATCATAAACCTCGCGTAAACCAAACATAAACGCAACACTAACATACCGTAAAACTAACCCAAGACCTGTCATACCCCATGCGTAAAAGTAACCAAAACCTGTATTATCAACCCGTAAACCTAGAATAAACCAAACATGAACCTACCGTAAACCTGTCCTAAACATTACAAAACCTCCCGTAAACCTAACATAAACGTAGCATAACCCACCAGTACACCTAACCTAAACCAAAATAATACCTCCGGAAGCCTAACATGAAACAAACACAAACCTCGAGCAAAACTGGCCTAAATCTTACATATACGTCGCGTAAACGTAACCAAATCACAACATAAGCCTCACGCAAACAAAACGTAAACATAACCCAAACCTCCCGTAAACATAATTTAAACATAACATTCCCCTCCATTAAACATAGCATGAACATAACGCTAACCACCCGAAAACATTTCATAAACACAACGTAAACATCCCGTAAACCTATCCTAAACATAACATAAACCTCGCGAAAACCAAACATAAACGTAACGCACACCTCCCGTAAAACTACCCCGACAAATATCCTAACACTCCCTTAAAAACAACCAACACCTGTCTCAAACATACCGTAAAACTAGCCTAAACCAGACCTATACCTCCCTTAATACTGACGCCAACATTACACTGACATCACGTAAAAATAACATAAACGTGGCTTAACCGACACGTAAACATAACCTAAACCTAAAGTATACCTTCCGTAAAACTAATATAAACCTAACACAAACCTCCCGCAAAACTAACCTAAATTTTACATAAACATCGCATAAACGTAACCTAATCATTACATAAGACTCCGGAAACCTAACGTAAACCTAACCTAAACTTCCTGTAAACATAATCTAAACATAACCTTAACCTCCCTTAAACCTAGCATGAACATAACCTTAACCACCCGAAAACATTTCATAAACACAACGTAAACCTCCCGTAAACCTATCCTAAAACAAACATAATCCTCGCGGGAATCAAACATAAACGTAACCTAAACCTCCCGTAAGCAAACCCAAGAACTATCACAACCCAACCGTAAAAATACCAAAAACCATTCTTAAACTTTACGCAAAACTAGTCCAAACCAAACCTAAACCTCCCGTAAACCTGACCTAAACATTACGCTAACCACACGTAAACATAATATAAACATAGCATAACACACCCGTAAACATAACATAAAACTAGATTATACATCCCGTAAACCTAACATGAACCTAACACAAACCTCCCGCAAAACTAGACTAAATCTTGCATAAATATCGCGTAAACGTAACCAAATAATAACCTATGTGTCCTGCAAACATAACGTAATCCTTAGATAAACCTCCCGTAAACGTAATGTAACCATAACATTAACCACCATTAATAATAGCCTAAACCTAAAATTGACCTCACGGATACATATCTTAAACCTAAGATATCCTCCCGTATAACTATTCTAAACCTTACATAAACCTTGCGTAAACCAAACATAAACGTAAAACAAACCACCCGTAAAACTATCCCAACATATTTCATTACCCTCCCGTAAAAATAACCAATACCTGTCGTAAACATCCCGTAAACCTAGCGTAAACCAAACCTAAACCTCCCGTAAACCTGACGTAACATTACACTAACCACCAGTAAACCTAACATAAACGAAGCACAACCCACCGGTAATATTAACCTAAACCTAAATTATACCACCGTAAACCTAACATAAACCTAACACAAACCACCCGCAAACTATCTAAATCTTTCATAAACATAGCGTAAACGTAACCTAATCATGACCTACGTCTCCAGCAATCATAAAGTAAACCTAATATAAACATCCCGTAAACGTAATCTAAACATAACATTAACCTCCCGTAAACCAAGGCTAAATCTACCATTGCCCACCCGATAACATATCCTAAACCTAACATAAACCTCCCGTAAGCAAAGATTAAACCTATCATAAACCTCGCGTAGACCTAACCTAATCGTTACACTAAGCTCCCGTAAACCTAACATAAACGTAGCATACCCGAGCAGTAACATAACCTAAACCTAAATTATACATCCCGTAAAAATAAAATAAACATCACCCATACCTCGCGCAAAACTAGCCTAAATCTTATATAAACATCGCTTAAAGGTAACCTAATCAGAACATAAGTCTCCCGCAAAACTAACGTAACCCTAACATAAAACTCCCGTAAACATGATATAAACTTATCCTTAACTTCCGTAAACCTAGCTTAAACCTAACAAAAATCTCCCGCAAAACAAGCTTAAATCATTCCTAAATTAGCGTAAACGTAACCTAATCATGACATAAGTCTCCACAAACATAACGTAAACATAACCTAAACTCCCGTAAACATAACATAAACAAAACATTAACCTCCTGTAAACTTAGCCTAAACCTAACCTTTACCACCCGAAAAAATATTCTACACCTAACACAAACCTCCAGTAAACATATCGTAAACCTAACATATACCTCGCGTAAACCAAACACAAACGTAACCCGAACATCCCGTAAAACTAAATCAAGGCCAATAATAAACATCAGGTAAAAATAATCCAAACCTGTCTTAAACATCCCGTAAACATAACATAAACCGACCCTAAACCTCCCATAAACCTGATCTACAAATTGCACTAACCTCTCGTAAACCTAACGTAAACGTAGCATAACCAAGCCGTAAACCTAACCTAAACCTAAATTATACTAACCGTAATCCTAACATAAACCTAACATATACCTCCCGCAAAACAAACATAAGTCTTACATATACATCGCGTTAGCGTAACCTAATAAAGCATAAGTCTCCCGCAAACATAACGTAAACCCAACATAAACCTCCTGTACACAAAATATATACATATAATGAACCTCCCGTAAACTTAGCCCAAACCTAACCTTGACCACGACGAAACATATCCTAAACCTAACTTAAATCTCCCGTAAACATGTCCTAAACCTAACATATACCTCGCGTATACCAAACATAAACGTATCTAAAACCTCCCGTAAATCTAACCCAAGCTCTATCATAACCCTCCCGAAAAAATTAACAAAAACTGTCATAAACATCCCGTAAACCTAGCCTAAAACAAACATAAACCTCCCGTAAACATGATCTAAACATTAGACTAACCTCCCGTAAACTTAACATAAACGTAGCATAACCAACCCGTAAACCTACCTTAACCTAAATTATTAGTCCCGTAGACCTAACATAAACATAACAAGAACCTCCCGCAGAAATAGCCTAAATCTTACCTAAATATCGCGTAAACGTTACTTAATCATAACCTAAGTCTCCCGCAAACACAACCTGAACCTAAATTAAACATCCCGTAAACATTATCTAAACATAAAATTAACTTCCCGTAAAACAAGCCTAAACCAAACCTAAACCTCCCGTAAATATTTCCTAGATATTACATTAACGCCCCGTAGACCTAACATAAACGTATAGTACCCCACCCGTAAACCTAACCCAAACCTAAATTATACCTCCCGTAATCCTAACATAAACCTTACAAAAACCTCCGCAAAATTAGATAATAATTACCTAACCATCGCCTAAACGTAACCTATTCATAACCTAATTCTCCCGCAAACATAACCTAAACCTAACCTAAACTTCCCGTAAAACTATCCTACACCAACATAAACCTAGCGTAAACCAAACACAAACGAAACACAAACAACCCGTAAAACTAACCCAATAACTACCATAACCCTCACATAAAAATAACCAAAGCCTGTCTTAAAAATCTCGTAAACCTAGCCTAAACAAAACCTAATCCTCCCGTATTCCTGACATAAACATTAAACTAACGTCCCGTAAATCTAACATAAAAGTAGCATTACCGAATCGTAAACCTAACCTAAACCTAAACTATACCTCCCGTAAACCTAACATAAACCTAAAAAAACATCCCGCAAAATTAGTCTAAATCTTACGTAAACATCGCGTAAACGAGACCTAATCATAACATATGTCTACCGCAAACCAAACCTAAACCTAACCTAAACCTCACGTAAACATAATCTAAACATAACCTTAACTTCCCGTAAACCTAGCCTAAACCTAACCTTGTCCACCCGAAAACATATACTAAGCCTAACGTAAACCTTCCGTAAACCTATCCTAAACCATACATAAACCTCGCGTAAACCAATCATAAACGTAACGCAAACCTCCCATAAAGCTAACCCAAGACATATCATAACCCTCCCGTAAAAGAATCCTAAACATGACTTAAACATCCCGTAAACCTAACCTAAATCAATATTAAACCACCCGTGAAACTATCATAAGCATTACACTATCGTCCCACAAACCTAACATAATCGTAGCACAACCCACCCGTAAACATAACTGGAACGTAAATTATACCACCCACAAGCCTAACATAAAAATAACACGAACCTCCAGCAAAAATATCCTAAATCGTACGTAAACATCGCGTAAACGTAGGCTAACAATAAACTAAGTCTCCCGCAAACATAGCGTAAACCTAAATGAAACCTCCCGTAAACATAGTGTAAACTTAACCTCAACCTCCCGTAAACCTAGCCTAAACATAACATTGACCACCTGAAAACATGTCCTAAACCTAACTTAAACATCACGTAAAACTACCCTAAACCTTACGTAAACCTCTCGTAAACTAAACATAAGAGTAACACAACCGTCCCGTAAAAACAGATCAGGACCTATCATAACCCAACCGTAAAAATAACAAAAACCTGTCCCTAACATCCCGTAAACCTAGCCTAAACCAAACACAAACCTCCCGTAAAAGTGACCTAAACGTTACACTAACCTCCCGTAAACCTAACATAAACTTAGCATAACATAGCCGTAAATATAACCTGAACCTAAATTGTACCTACCTTAAACCAAACATAAATCTAACACAAACCTCCCGCAAAACTAACATAAATCTTACATAAACATCGCTTAAACGTAACCTAATCATATCCTAAGTCTCACGCAATCCTTACATAATACTAACCTAAATCTCCCGCAATCATAATCTAATCATATACCCAACATCCCGTAAACGTAACCTTAACCTAACCCTGACCACCCGTAGACATATCCTAAACCTAACATAGACATCCCGTTTACCTATTCTGAGCCTAACATAAACCTCGCTTACACCAAACATAAACGTAACAAAAACCTCCAGTAAAACAAACTCAATGCCTATCATAACCCTCCCGTAAAAATATCAAAAACCCGTCATAAACATCCCGTATTCATAGCCTAAGCCAAATACAAAACTCCGTAAACCTGAAATAAACATTACACTAACGTCCCGTAACCTAACATAAGCGTAACATAACCCACCAGTAATTATAACCTAAAACCTAAAGTATACCTCCAGTAAACCTAACAAAAACCTTACACAAAGCTAGCCTAAATCTTACATAAACATCTTGTAAACGTAACCTAATCATAACATAAGTCTTCCGCAAAATTAAGGTAAACCTAACCTAAACCACCAGTAAATATAATCTAAACATAACTTTACCTTCCCGTAAACCTAGCCTAAACCTAATATTGAACACCCGAAAACATATCCTAAACATATCATAAACCTCCCGTAAATCCATGCTAAACCTAACATAAATCTCGCGTAAACATAACATAAACGTAATACAATCCTCCCGTAAATATAACATATGACCTATCATAACTCTCAAGTAGAAATAACCGAAACCTGTCTCAGACATCCCGTAAAACTAGCCTAAAACAAACATAAACCTCCCGTAAACCTGACATAAACATTACACTAACCTCCCGTAAACCTAACATAAACGTAGCATAACCCACCCGTGAACCTTACCGAAACCAAAACTATTCCTCCCGAAAACCTTACATAATCCTAACAAAAACATGCCGCTAAACTGGCATAAATCTTACCTAAACATCGCGGAAATGTAACCTAATCGTAACAAAAGTCTCCCGCAAACCTAACGTAAATCAAACCTAAATCACCAGTAAACATATTCTGAACATATCCGCAACCACCCGTAAACCTACCCTAAACCTAACCTTGACAACCCGAAAATATATGCAAAACATAACCTATTTTTTTTTTACGTGGAGGAAATCCTCAAAAGACAACCGGTTTGTCTTCCCTGAGGGAGGAAAGCCGGGTAGTGTCGAATTTTTACTGACCAAAGCATCCATGGTGGCCTCATACCTGCCTATTGGGGAGCTCCGGGAACTTTATATGCACAACGGTGCTCCCCAGGCATATCGCCTTGCAGTTTCTTCTCCTCGATTGTCGCTTATCGTTTCCGTCTCATTTATTCTCGCGAAAACAGACGGCCACCGCCCATTGCCGCTTCTACCACGTGGCTACTTCTATGGGATGGACTGGCCCTCACCTGTCCTCCCGTTGATCCCGGGTTCCTCTTCTTTCCTCTGCCAGTTCGAGCCTGTGTCTCGCTATTCTCCCAGGCTCTTCCAAAACGTCCTGGGGTCTATGGCGGCGGCATCTGGAGAGGTGGACTAGCCCCACATTGTGGCGATGTCGCCGCGGCGTCCTCAGCTGGGACGAGGAGCGCCAAGGACGCGGCTGTCGAGAGCAGCTCTGGCTCGCCGTCTACCCTGACGCGCCGGGTTGTATCTCTCCCGCGTACGCTCGGCGTTCTCTTTGGCGGTAATTACCTCGACACAGTAATTAATGACCGCCGAACGCTTAAACCTAGCCTAAACCTAACATTGACCACCCAAAAACAAATCCTAAACCTAAACTGTGCCTCCCGTAAACATATCCCAAACCTAACATAAACTTCGCGCAAGCCAAACACAAACGTAACCGAAACCTTCCGTAAAACATCCCCAAGGCCTATCATAACCCTGCCGTAAAATTCACCAAAACCTGTCTTATACATCCCGTAAACATAGACTAATCCAAACATAAACATCCGGGAAACCTGACATAAACATTTCGCTAACCTCCAGTAAACATAACATAGACGTAGCATAACCCACCCGTGAACCTAATCGAAAGCTAAACTATTCCTCCCCTAAACCTAACATGCAACTAACACAAACCTACCGCAAAACTAGCTTAAATCTTACCTAAACATCGCGTAAACGTTACCTAATCATAACCTAAGTCTCCCGCAAATCTTACGTAAACCTAACGTATACCTCCCGTAAACATAATATAAACATAACACTAATCTCCGGTGAACCTAGCCAAAACCTAACATTGACCACCCGAAAAAATGTAACGAATCTAACATATACGTCCCGTAAACCTAGCCTAAACCTAACATAAACCTCGCGTTAACCAAGCATAAACGTAACCCAAACCTCCTGTAAAAATAACACAAGATGTATCGTAACCCTCCCGTAAAAAACCAAAACCAGACATAAACATCCCGTAAACTAAGCATAAACAAAACATATAAATCCCGTATACCTGACCTAAACATAACACTAACCTCCGGTAAATATAACACAAACGTAGCATAACCCACCCGTAAAACTAAAATAAACCCAAATAGTACCTCCCGTAACCTAACATAAGACTAACACACGTCATTCACAATACTAGCCCAAAAGCATACCTAAACATCGCGTAAACAAAATCTAATCATAATATAAGTCTCCCGCAAACATAACGTAAAACTAACCTAAACATCCCCTAAACCTTACATAAACACTACACAAACCTCCCGTAAACCTCACATAAACGTAGCATAACCCACCCGTAAACTTAACCCAAACCTAAACTGTACCAACCGTAAATCTAACATAACGATAACACAAACCTCCCGCAAAAATAGCCTAGATCTTACATAAACATAGCGTAAACGTAACTTAATCATAACAAAACACACCAGCAAACCTACCGTAAACCTAACCAAAAACTACCGTAAACATAACCTAAAAATAACCTTAACCTCCCGTTAAACTAGCCTAAACATATCCATGACCACCCGGAAACATATCATAAACATAACCGAAACCTCCAGTAAACATATCATAAACCTAACATATACCTCGCGTCAACCAATCATAAACGTTACCCAAACCTCCCGTAAAACTAACACTAGAATTCTCATAACCCTCCCAAATAATTGCCAAACCCTGTCATAAACATAAAGTAAACTTAGCCTAAACAAGACCTAAACCTCCCGTAAACATGTCCTAAACATTGCACTCACCTCCCGTAAACCTAACATACACGTAGCATAACACACTCGTAAACCTAACCCAAACCTAAATTATAAATCCCGTAAACCTACATAAACATAACAAAATACTCCCGAAAAATTAGACTAAATCTTACTTAGCATCGCGTAATCGTACCCTAATCATAACCTAAGCCTCCCGCAAACATAACGCACACATAACTTAAGTCACCCGTAAACATAATGTGACCATAACATCAGCCGACCGTAAACCTAGCATAAACCTAACCTTGACGACCCGAAGACATATCCTAAACCTAACATAAACCTCCCGTAAACCTGTCCTAAACCTAACATAAATCTCGCTTATACAAAACATAAACGAAACCTAAGCATCCCGTAAAACTATCCCAAGCACTATCATAAACATCCCGTGAAATAACGCAAACCTGTCTTAAACGTCCCGTAAACCTAGCCGAAGACAAACCTAACCTTCCCGTAAAACAGTCCTAAACATTACAGCAACCTCCCTTAAATCTAACAATAAAGTATCATAACCAACCCGTAAGCCTGACCTAAACCTAAACTATACCTCCCGTAAACCTAACATAAACCTAAAAAAACCATCCCGCAAAATTAGCCTAAATCTTACGTTAACATAACGTAAAAGGATCCTAATCATAACTTATGTCTCCCGCAAACCTAACCTATACATAACCTAAACCTCACATAAACGTAATCTAAGCATAACCTTAGCTTCCCTTAAACCTAGCCTAAACCTATACTTGACCACCCTAAACATATCCTAATCCTACCCTAAGCCTCCGTTAACATATAACAAACCTAACATATACCTCGCGTAAACCAATCATAAACGTAACCCAAACCTCCCGTAAAACAAACCCAAGACCTATCATAACCCTCCCGATAAAATTACCAAAACCTGTCTTAAACATCAAGTAAACTTAGCCTAAACCAAACCTAAACATCCCGTAAACATATCCTAAACATTACACTCACCTCCCGTAAACCTAACATACACGTAGTATAACCCACACGTAAACCTAACACAAACCTAAATTATAAATCACGTAATCCTAACATAAACCTAACAAAATCCTCCCGCAAAATTAGAGTAAATCTTACCTAAACATCGCGTAATCGTACCCTAATCATAACCTAAGTCACCCGCCAACTTGACGCACACTAAACCTAAATCTCCCGTAAACATAATGTAAATACAATATCAACCTACCGTAAACCTAACCTAAACCTAACTTTGACGACGCGAAATCATATCATAAACCTAACCTAAGCCTCCCGTAAACCTGTCCTAAACCTAACATAGATCTCGCTCAAACCAAACATAAACGTAACACAATCATCCCGTAAAACTAACCAAAGACCTATCATAAACATCCAGCAAAAATAACCCAAACCTGTCTTAAACATCCCGTAAACCTAGCCATAGCCAAATCTAACCCTCCCGTAATACTGTCCTAAACATTACACCAACTCCCCGGAAATCTAGCAATAAAGTATCATAATCAACACGTAAACATAACCTAAACCTAAACTATACCTCCTGTAAGTCTAACATAAAACTAACAATACCATTCCGAAAAATTAGCCTAAATCTTACGTCAACATCGCGTAAACGGAACCTAATGATAACATATGTCTCCCGCAAACCTAACCTGGACCCAAACTAAAATTCACGTAAACATAATCTAAACATAACCTTAACTTCCCGTAAACCTAGCCTAAACATAAACTTGACCAACCGAAACATATCCCAAACCTAACCTATACCTCCAGTAAACATATCATAAACCAAACGTATACCTCGCGTAAATCAATCATAAACGTAACCAAAACTTCCCGTAGAACTAACCCAAGACCTGTCATAACCCTCACGAAAAAATTACCAAAACCTGTATTAAACATCAAGTAATCTTAGCCTAAACCAAACCTAAACCTCCCGGAAACATATCCTAAACATTACACTCACCTACCGTAAACATAACATACACGTAGCGTAACCCACTCGTAAACCTAACACAAACCTAAATTGTACATCCCGTAAACCTAACATAAACCCAACAAAAACATCCCGCAATGTTAGCCTATATCTTACGTAAACATAGCGTAAAAGAATCCTAATCATATCTTATGTCCCCGCAAATCTAACTTAAACCTAACCTAAACCTCATATAAACGTAATCTAAGCATAAGCTTAGCTTCCCGTAAACCTAGCCTAAACCTATACTTGACCACCCTAAACGTATCCTAAACCTAGCCTAAATCTCCGGTAAACATATAATAAACCTAACATATACCACGCGTAAACCAATCATAAACGTAACCCAAATCTCCCGTAAATATAACACAAGACCTATCATAAACCTCCCGAAAGAATTACCAAAACCTGTCTTAATCATCAAGTAAACTTAGCCTAAACCAAACATAAACCTGCCGTAAACATATCCTAACATTACACTCACCTCCAGTAAACCTAACATGCACGTAGCATAACCCACCCGGAAACCTAACACAAACATAAATTATAAATCCCGTAGACCTAACATAAACGTAAGAAAATCCTCCCGCAAAATTAGATTAAATCTAACATAAACATCGCGTAACCGTATCCTAATAATAACCTAAGTCTCCCGCAAACATACCGCACACTTTACCTAAATCTCCCGTAAAAATAATGTAAACATAACATCAACCTACCGTAAACCTAGCCTAAACCTAACCTTGACTACCCGTATCATATCCTAAACCTAACCTAAACCTCCCGTAAACCTGTCCTAAGCCTTACATAAATCTCGCTTAAACCAAACTTAAACGTAACCCAAACATCCCGTAAAATTAACCCAAGGCCTATCATAAAAATCCAGTGAAAATAACCCAAACCTGTCTTAAACATCCCGTAAACACAGCCAAAGCCAAACCTAACACTCCCGTAAAACTGTCGTATACATTACACCAACCTCCCGTAAATCTAACATTAAAGTATCGTAACCAACCCGTAAACCTAACTTATACCGAAACTATACCTCCCGTAAACCTTACATAAACCTAACAAAAGCATCCCGAAAAAATAGCATAAATCGTACACATATATCTCGTAAACGTAACCTAATCACAAAATATGTCTCCCGCAAACCTAACCTAAACCTAACCTAAACCACACGTAAACATAGTCTAAACATAACCTTAACTTCCCGTAAACCTAGCCTAAACCTAGACTTGACCACCCGAACCATATCCTAAACCTAACCTAAACCTCCAGTAAACATATCATAAACCTAACATATACCTCGCGTAAACCAATCATAAACGTAACACAAACCTCCCGTAAAAATAACCCAAGACCTATTATAACCCTCCCGAAAAAATTACCAAAACCTGTCTTAAACATCAAGTAAACTTGGACTAAACCAAACCTAAACATCCCGTAAACATATCCTAAACATTAAACTCACCTCCCGTAAACCTAACAGACACGTTACATAAACCCACTCGTAAACCTAACTCAAACCAAAAATATAAATTCCGCAAACCTAACATAAACCTAACAAAATCCTCCCGCAAAATTAGACAAAACATTACCTAATCATCGCGTAATCGTACAGTAATCATAACCTAAGTCTCCCGCAAACATAACGCACACTTAACATAAATCTTCCGTAAACATAATGAAAACATGACATCAACCTACCGAAAACCTAGATTAAACCTAACCTTGACGACAAGAAAACATATCCTAAACCTAACCTATACCTCTCGTAAACCTGTCCTAAACCTAACATAAATCTCGCTTAAACCAAACATAAACGTAACCCAAACATCCCGTAAAACTAACCCAAGGCCTATCATAAACATCCAGTAAAAATAACTCAAACCTGTCTTAAACATCCCGTAAACCTAGCCAAAGCCAAACCTAACCCTCCCGAAGCACTGTCCTAAACATTACACCAAACTCCCGTAAATCTAACAATAAAGTATCATAACCAACCCGTAAACCTAAGCTAAACCTAAATTATAACTCCCGTAAACCTAACATAAACCTAACAAAAACATCCCGCAAAATTAGCCTAAATCTTACGTAAAAATCGCGTAAACGTAACATAATCATTACCTATGTCTCCAGCAAACCTAACCTAAACCTAACCTAAACCTCATGTAAACATATTCTAAACATAACCTTAACTTCCCGTAAACCTAGCCTAAACCTAAACTTGACCACCCGAAAAAATTACCTATACCTAACACAAACCTCCAGTAAAACTATTCTAAACCTAACATAAACCTGCCTAACCAAACATAAACGTACCCCAAACCTCCCGTAAAACTAACAATAGAACTATCATAATCCTCCAGTAAAAATAACAAAACACTGCCATAAACATCCCGTAAGCATAGAATAAACCAAGCCTAAACCTCCCATAAAGCTGACCTAAACGTTACACCAACGTCCCGTAGACCTATCATAAACGTATCATAACCCACCCGTAAACCTAACCTAAACCAAAATTGTAACTCCGTAAACCTAACATAAACCTAACACATACCTCCCGGAAGACAAACATTAAACATACATAATCATCGCGTAAGCGTAACCTAATCGCAACATAAGCCTCCCGCAAATAAAACGTAGACCTAACACAAAACTCCCGTGAACATAATATATCCATACCGTTAACCTCCGTAAAAATATCCTAAACATAAACTTGACCACTCGCAAACAAATCATAACCCTAACGTAAACTTCCCATAACCTATTCTAAACCTAACATAAACCTCGCGTACATCAAACATAAACGTAACGCAAACCTCCCGTAAAAATAACCCAAGAAATACCCAAACCCTCCCGTAAAAATAACCAAGACCTGTCACAATAATCCGGTAAATCTAGCCCAAACCAGACCTAAACCTCCCGTTAAACTGACATAAACATTACACTAACCTCCCGCTAACCTAACATAAACATAACATAACCCACCCGTAATCATAAACCAAATCGAAATGATACCTCCCGCAAAAAGAACATACTCTTAACACAAACCTTCCGCAAAACTAGCATAAATCTTACATAAACATCGCGTAAACGTAACCTAAACATAACGTAGGTCTCCCGCAAACCCAACCTAAACCAAGCTAAACCACTCGTAGACATAATCTAAACATAACCTTAACCTCACGTAATCCTAGCCTTAACCTAACACTGACGACCCCAAAACATATCCTAAACATAACGTAAACCTCCCGTAAACATATCCTATACCTAACAAAAACCTCGCGAGGATCAAACATAAACGTAACCGAAACATCCCGTAGAATTAAAACAAGACCTATCTTAACCCTCCCGTAAAAATAAGCAAAACCTGTCTTAACATCCCGTAATGCAAGCCTAATGCAAACTTTATCATCCTGTAAGCCTGACCTAAGCATTAGACTAACATCCCGTAAACCTAACATAAACGTATCATACCCACCCGTAAACGTAACCTAAACCTAAATTGAACCTCCGTAAACCTAACATAAACCTTACACATACCTCCCGGAAAACTAACCCTAAACATACATAAACATCGCGTAAGCGTAACCTAACCATAACCTAAGTCTCCCGCAAGCCCAACGTAAACCTATCCTAAACCTCCAGTAAATATAATCTAAACATAACCTCTACCACCCGTAAACATAGAATAAACCTAACCATGACGACCCGAAATCATATCCTATACCTAACCTTAACCTCCCGTAAAACTATCCTAAAACTAACATAAACTTGGGAATACAAAACATAAAACATAAACGTACCCCAAACCTCCTGTAAAACTAAACCGAGATCTATCATTACACTCCCACAGAAATAACAAGAACCTGCCTTAAATATCCCGCAAGCCTAGACTAAACCAAACATAAACCTCCCGTAAACTGTCTTGAACATTACAATAACCTCCCGTAATCCTAACATAAACGTAGCATAACCCACCGGTAAACCTAACCTAAACCTCAAATATACCTCCCGTAAACCTAACATAAGCCTATCACACACCTCCCGCAAAACTAACCTAAATTTTACATAAACATCGCGTAAGCGTAACATAATCATAACATAAGTCTCCCGCAAGCATAACGTATACCTAACCCAAACCTCCCGTAAACATAATCTAAACATAACCTTAACCTCCCGTAAACCTAGAATACACCTATCCTTGACCACCCGAAAACTCATCCCAAACCTAACGTAAATCTGCCGTATACCTATCCTAATCCTAACATAAACCTCGACTAAACCAAACATAAACGTTACGCAAACATCCCGTAAAACTAACCCAAGACCTATCACATCTCTCCCGTAAAAATAACAAAAACCTCTATTAAACATCCCGTAATGCAAGCTTAATCCAAGCCTAAACATCCCGCGAGCCTGACATAAGCATTACACTAACATCCCGTAAACCTAACACAAACGTATCATAACACACCGGTAAACCTGACCCAAACCTCAAATATACCTCCCGTAAACCTAACATAAACCTAACAGAATCCTCCCGCGTAACGATCATAGATCTTACATAAACATCGCGTAAACGTAACCTAATAATAGCCTAAGTCCCCAGCAAACCTAACGTAAACCTGACATAAACTTCCCGTTAACATAGTGTAATCATAACATAAACCTCCAGTAAACCTAGCTTAAACTTAACATTGACCACCCGAAAACATATTTTAAACCTAACCAATACATTCCGTAAACCTATCATAGCCCTATCATAAAACTCGCGTAGACCAAACATAAACGCAACACTAACCTACCGTAAAACTAACCCATGACCTGTCATAACACACGCGTAAAAATAAACAAAACCTGTATTATCAACCCGTAAACCTAGAATAAAGCAAACATGAATCTACCGTAAACCTGACCTAAACATTACAAAAACCTTCCGTAAACATAACATAAACGTAGCATAACCCACCAGTACACCTAGAATAAAACAAAATAATACCACCCGTAAACCTAACATGAAACTAGCACAAACCTCCCGCAAAACTGGCCTAAATCTTACATATACGTCGCGTAAACGTATCCAAATCACAACATAAGACTCCCGCAAACAAAACGTAAGCATAATCCAAACCTCCCGTAAACATAATCTAACCATAACATTCCCCTCCCATAAACCTAGCATGAACATAACTTTGACCAAACGAAAAAATTTCATAAACACAACGTAAACCTCCCGTAAACCTATCCTAAACCTAACATAAACCTTGCGTAACACAAACATAAACGTAACGCAAACCTCCCGTAAAACTACCCCGAGAAATATCCTAACACTCCCGTAAAAATAACCAACACCTGTCTCAAACATCCCGTAAAACAAGCCTAAACCAGACCTACACCTCCCTTAAAACTGACGCCAACATTACACTGACATCACGTAAAAATAACATAAACGTGGCTTAACCGACCCGTAAACATAAACTAAACATAAATTATACCTTCAGTAAAATTAATATAAACCTAACACAGGCCTTCCGCAAAACTAACCTAAATCTTACATAAACATCGCGTAAACGAAACATAACCATAACGTACGTCTCCATCATACCTGACGTAAAATGATGTAAACCTCCAGTTAACATAGTCTAAACATAACTTTAACTTCCCGTAAGCATAGCCTAAAAATATACTTATCCAACTGAAATCATATACCAAACCTAACATACATCTCCCGTAAAATTATCCTAAACATAACTTAAACCTCGCTTAAACCAAACATAAACGTAACCCAAACATCCCGTAAGAATAACACAAGACCTGTCATAACCATAAAGGTAAAATAAAAATAACCTATCTTAAACATTACGTAAACCTAGCCTAAACCAAATATAAACCTCCAGTAAACCTGACCTAAACATTACACTAACATCACGTAAACCAAACATAAACGTTGCACACCCCACACTTAAACCTATGCTAAACCTCAATTATACCTCCCGTAAACCTAACATATACCTAACACAATCCTTCCGCGAAACTAGCCTAAATCTTACACAAACTACGCGTAAACGTAACCCAATCATAACATAAGTCTCCCGCAAACATAACGTAAATATAACCAAAACCTCACGTAAACATAACATAAACATAACATTAACCTCCCGTAAAAATAGCCTAACCCTAACATTGACCACCCGAAAATTTATCTTAAACGTAACGTAAACCTGCCGTAAACCTACACTAAACCTATCATATACCTCGCGTAGACCAAACATATACGTATCCCAAGTCTCCCGTAAATCTAGCCCCAGACCTATCACAACCATCCCGTAGTAATAACCAAAACCTGTCTTAAACATCCACTAAACCTAGCCTAAACCAAACTTAAACGTCCGGAAAACCTGACATAATATAACACTATACTCCCGTAAACTTAACATAAACGTAGCATTTGCAACCCGTACACCTAACAAAAACCTAAACTATACCTCCCGCAAAACCTAACATAAACCTAACACAAACCTCCCGCAAAACTAAACGAAATATTGCATAATCATGTCGTCAACGTAACATAATCAAAACCTATGACTTTCGCAAACATCACGTAAACCTAACCTGAACATCCCGTAAACATAGTCTAAACATAACATTAACCTTCCGTAAGCCTAGCCTAAACCTAACCTTGACCACGCGAGAACATATCCTAAACCTAACATATACCTCCCTTAAAAATATCCTAAACCTAACAAGGACCTCGCGTAAACCAAACATAAACGTAACCAAACCATCCCGTAAAACTAACCCAAGACCTATCATAAACATCCCGTAAAAATAACACAAACCTGTCTTAAACATCCCGTAACCCTAGCCAAAGCCAAACCTAACCCTCCCGTAAAACTGTCCTAAACATTACACCAACCTCCCGTAAATCTAACAATAAAGTATCATAACCAAACCGTAAACCTAACCTAAACCTATTCTATAAACCTCCCGTAAATCTAACACAAACCAAACAGAAACATACCGCAAAATTAGCCTAAATCTTACGTAAACATCGCGTAAACGTAACCTAATCATAACCTATGTCTCCCGCAAAACTAACCTAAACCTAACCTAAACCTCACGTAAACATAATCTAAACATAAACTTAACTTCCCGTAAACATAGCCTGAACATAAACATGACCACCCTAATCATATCCTAAACCTAACGTAAACCTCCGGTAAACATATCATAAACCAAACATATGCCTAGCGTAAACCAATCATAAACGTAACCCAAAACTCCCGTAAAACTATCCCAAATCCTATGATAACCCTCCCGAAAAAATCAGCAAAACCTGACTTAAACATCAAGTAAACTTAGCTTAAACCAAACCTAAACCTCCCGTAAACATATATTAAACCTAACCTATTTTGTTTTTTTTTTACGTTGAGGAAGTCTTCAAAAGACACCCGGGATTTCTTCCCTGAGGGAGGGAAGCCGGGTAGTGTCGGATTTTTACCGACTATAACCTCCACGGTGGCCTCATACCTGCCTATTGCGGAGCCCCAGAACCTTTATATGCACAACGGTGCTCCCCAGGCATATCGCCTTGCAGCTTCCTTTCGGCGATTGTCGCTCGTCCTTCCCGTTTACTTTCTTCTCGCGACTACAGACGGCCACCGTCCGTTGCCGCTTCTATCACGGGGCGACTTCCATTGGTTGTTCTGGCCCTCACCTGTCCTCCTGTCGACATCGGGATCCTCTTCTTTCCTATGCCAGTGCGATCCTGGGTATCTCTGTCCTCCAAGGCTCTTCCCTCACGTCCTGGAGTTTGGCGGCGGCATTTGGAGGGGTGGACAAGCCCCTCGTTGTGCCGAGGTCGCCGCGGCGTCCTCAGCTGGGATGAGGAGCGCCTTGGACGCGGCGGCCGAGTGCAGCTCTGGCACGCCGTCTTCCCTGACGCGCCGGGTTGTTCATCTCCCGCGTCCGCTCGGCGTTCTCTTTGGCGGTCATTACCTCGTCACACTAATTCATGACCGCCGAACGATTGCTGTCGTCTGCCAGCAACGCCTTGACAATGGATGCGACAGGTCGTTCCCGATGCTCGACCTGAGGTCTCGTCTCTCGTCCTCGAATGTCGGGCATTCCTCCTGGGTGTGTTGCGCTGAGTACGTCTCAGCGCCGCACTGGTGGCAGACGGCTGTCTGCTCGGCTCCAATCCTCTTCAGATACTCACCTAAGCATCCGTGTCCGGTGAGCATCTGGGTTGTCCGGTAGGTCAGCCTTCCAGGTCCTTGCCGCATCCATTCTTCCCAGCTTGGTAGAATTGCTCCAGCGACTCTTCTGCTGCGAGCGCCGCTCTCCTCCATCTCTTCCTTCCAGTCCTGGATGGCTCGCTGGTGCGCCCGCAGTCTTGCTGCCGCGAGCATCCTTTCCCTCGTCCTCTCCGTGCACCCGCGGAGTTCCCGCGCGCGATGGAACATTTGCGCCTACATCAATGCCAGCCGGTCGAACGGTAACGACCCGGCAAGGTTTAGCGCCGCCTCCTCGGAGATCGTGCGGTATCCGCACACGATCCGTATCGCCATCCGTCGCAGGAGTCTCGGCAGCATCCTGGCGTTCGTATGCCGTGCGGTCAGACCTTGCGACCAGACGGGTGCACCGTACAAGGCCATCGACCTTACCACCGAGGTGTAAAGCCTCCGGACCCAGTCATCCGGACCACCGATGTTGGACAGAATTCTACCCAACATGGTGGTCACGCCTTCCACCCTGGGCACCAGGGTGGTGAAGTGACCCTCGCAGGTCATTCGCTCGTCGAGCGTCACTCCGAGGAACTTCAGCGTACGCCCTACCTCGTTACGGTCGTCGACGATCCTT
>WIUT01002596.1:0-23078 GCA_010645135.1 Tetragonula clypearis | reverse complement strand
GAATTAAAGGGATGTAGCAGCTCAATGTGTGGATTATCCATTCTGAATCTTCGTCTCGTGATCTGATACAGGAAATACTGTGTGATAACTGCCTGTTTTTCTCGTCTTACTATTAGTGAATTTGCAAGAGACACTTACTTTATTTTGTGAATAAGGGATGTAGCAGCTCAATGTGTGGATTATCCATTCTGAATCTTCGTCTCATGTTCTGATACAGGAAATACTGTGTGATAACTGCCTGTTTTTCTCGTCTTACTATTAGTGAATTTACAAGGGGCACTTACTTTATTTTGTGAATAAGGAATTAAAGGGATGTAGCAGCTCAATGTGTGGATTATCCATTCTGAATCTTCGTCTCGTGATCTGATACAGGAAATATTCTGCGATAACTGCCTGTTTTTCTCGTCTTACTGTTAGTAAATTTGCAAGGGACACTTACTTTATTTTGTGAATAAGAAAGACTATTAACCCTTATAGATACGTCGTTCCAGTATTAAATCTGGTACATACTAAACGTTCAACACGCGTAAGATATACGACAAGTATATTTGTCCGGTAAGCTATAGTTAGGAGGAAAAGTTCAGAATACAATCTCGGCGATATGGGGATTTACCTCTTTTAGCATGGAGAGCGGATCTGTCAAGACGATTGTATTGTAGGTCGAATGAATCTATGCCCGCTGTCGTACTGAATCTGATTTAGCGATGCAGTTTCAATATTTATATTTGCATTCTGTATCTTTTCACGTCGTATTTTATCGCGTTACGGTAGGCGAAGAAACGACCCGATTATTTTTAAAACGTCGCAAGACGTAAAAGGCGAAAGCTTTACTTTCTGCTTGTCCTTTTGCGTCTGTCTACGCGGAAGTTTATACGAAATTATAAAAAAATACGTATGCTATATGTTCACTCTTTTAAATGTGAAATTATATTTACGTATATGACATGCGCTATATATGAATTCAATTCAATATATATAAATGCAATCGAATTTTTAAATCGAACACGTGTTTGATATAGTCAATGCGTGTATAACTTATTCACGTCATTTCACAATAGCACTCCGCTTTATCTTAGGCAAATCGAACTTCGATGCCGAATTTCGACGAAGATTAAATATAAAAGATAATTTAACGGCAGGCGTAAATCCTACTACATACGATATAAAATATTTACATTCGACGTAATATAAAATGTATATCGTGCGATATATCTCAATTGAAAGATAGGAAATCCAAGCCCGCGATAGGCACCTGGACGAGTTTTAGATCAATCTATCAATGCTACCGGGATATTTCAAAAAATACCCCCCCCCCCTCAGGGTTCGCCATTTCATTTCCAGGAAAAGCGTACAAAAGATGAATCGTTCGGTAAATCATTACGAAAACAACGACCGCGACACTTCGTTCCACTTTCAAGATCCCCTCGTATCCACCATAAATTCCCACATCCGGCTGGTCGCACAATCGTCACGTGAGATACGCACGTGATGTTACGTGCGAGGTGATTCTCGTAACACATCTCCTCGAAAAAAAGAAAAAGAAAAAAGAAAAAAGAAGAAACACCTGAGATGCGTGGATGATGAATCGCGCGACCATTTTCAGCGCAATTTCGTCCGTCGGACGAACGCACGCACGCACGCACGCACGAACGGGGAGAGATCTGAGAAATGAAAGGAAAGGAAGTGCACGATAACGTTTCACGCGCGTGTACACGATCGAGGGCAGGATCGAGGGAAGGAGGGAAGAAAAAAACAGCAACCGGAGAGAGCGAGAGAGAGAGAGAGACCTTGACCACCACAGAGTTCTCTGCATCGATGGTTATATTTATTCGAAGAGCACAGCCAGCCTTCGGAGAGAAATTGATATTAATAAATAGCATGGCGTTCTCGTGGACTTCGATTAATTTCAAATCTCTCTCTCTCTCTCTCTCTCTCTCTCTCTCGTCATTTTCCATCCGACGCGGGGGGGGGGGGGGGATCGAGTATCCGGCCCTTAATAAGGTGGTAGCCCCTAATGAATATTAATTATACCTTCGTGGCACGTACACACGCGCGCGTACGCTTCGTGTGTACGCGTCGTTGTAATTTGTCTTTTTACGCGAGAGAGCCGTTCGACGGATTTTTAATGAGGAACGTCGAAAGCACGGGACACGTCTCGAGTTTTTCTTCCTTTTTTTTGCTAATCCTCGATAACGGCGACAAGCTTCCGATCAGACGCAAGCACTTGAGCGTGTTTGAAATGTTGTCGCGCTTGTTCGTAATGCGTGGAGAAAATATAATTACCGATTTTCAGTTGAATTCTCAGCTGAAAGATTTCAACCGAACAAAGGTTTTTTTCTTTACAGTAGAACTACCTCTAATGGTCCTCAAAATGACCATTTGAACACATTCATTGGATATCTCGTAGATATAAAACAATGTTTACGCGTTTTAGAGACTTGAGTGATCCTTCGAAAAATACACGAATAAAAGCTTGTGCACCGTATTTTAGTATAAAGATTTTCTGGTTCTTTTTACTTGAACGGATCTCTGATGGAAATTTTACGCTCGCTAGTCGTCCGTGCTTTGATCGAAAGCTTTTCGCCGGAGGTGGTACGTACTTTGCAGGTATTAAAAAAAAAAGGGAAGAGAAAAAAAACGTTTAAGAGACACGTGGAGAGAAAGTGCACAGTATTTTTGCAATACGGAATTACATTTGACGAGAGAGCAATGAATAAATGTGACGATGCGTTTTGCAATGGATTGCTGACGTTCGATTTGCAAACGTTCTTTCATTTTCCGCTGTCGATCTCTTTGTTTTGTTTTCCGACAGCGTGTTTTCAGTTTATCAAATTTTTAATCTTTAAAATCGCGTGAAAGTATACTCGCTCGGGTCAATGAACATTTAAAATATCAAGATTGTGAAATACAATCAAGCCGGTGTAGCTTCGCAGAGATCATCAAAAGATTGACATCAACGAAGAGGATAAATCCATTTATTTGCAGCCACGATGAATGAGAAGAGTCAATTCGTTTTTTTTCGTCATTCAAGACAGTTGCCACGTGTAAGGAAATTAGACCCGAATGCAACTGACAGCAGTTCCGGGGGGGGGGGGAAGAAAGACAAATCGGTCTCTCTTTAGAAAGGATATAACAATCACGTTCGTCGAAGATTAATTCATATTCTCTTCACGGAGACTCGACTTTTAATTTAATTTTTGGCGGGAAAGAAATTCAAAAAAATACACGCCGGTCAAGTCTGGTAAATAATTCTACTATAGGGTAACTTGTACTTGTCGATGTGACATCAAAGATCGGTAAAAGAGAGGAGTCGGAGATCGGGAAATAAAGTTATAACGAGGTCTACTTTGTTCGTCGTTCCACCGGGTTTTATCGTTTCGCGTTATTTACCTGAGACATCCTGAGTCGTCTTGCAACAATATTTATCTGGTTGCGTGCGACGTTTCCCTCGCGGATAATACCTCTCCTCCCCCTCGACGTCCCGTGACGTACCGAGAACGTCGCGTTTATCAAGCAAATTACCAAGCGTACACGCTAATTCAGGAGAGTGATTTAGATTACGATATAAGGTATAAAGCAACGTTTCCGAGCAACGCGCGATCATCGTTCGATCAGCCCACGCGCGCACTTCCATACTACACTCTGATATCGAATGCATAAAGAAGATTAAGCAAACAGGATTGCACGAAGCCCGGACATGACCATGCGTTTGCGGATTCGGAGCTTGATCTGAGCGATTTTTTTTTTTTTTTTTTTTTTTTTTTTTTTTGATCAGACATGTTCGAAAGTTTGGTCTACTTTTTTTTTTTCTTCATTCTCTTTCAGTTTACCGTTTAAAGATTTTTCGTGTGTTTTCTGTTGTGTGATTGACTGTTCGGCAGTTAACTGCTCAAAGATTTTTTTTTTCTTTTTTTTTTGGAGTTTATTTTCTCGTTCCTTGGTAAAATAGTTTCCAAGTTCACTCGACGGACGATTGATGTACAATTGTACATGGATGTGAGAGAAGTTTTTATTTAAATTCGAGTTAAATTAAATTAAATCAAATCGTGAGAGACGTAAGAACCGTGCAATTGCGCGAAGAGTAGTCTCAGGAAATTAGTGGGAAAATTGAAAATGTCAGTTGTCGGTGAAAGTTCTTTTAATTTTGCAAAAAACTTCGAGGACACATGTATATATCCACGCTTTACTGTCGCAGAAGGAGCCTTGAAATCAATCGCGATTCACACAATGAGCATAATTTTACCGTTATTACTAAAATCAGTAGCTCGCTTAAATTTTCAATATTTCCAACCTTTCAAATCACGCATGCACGTAAACTTTCGAACGATAGAACTCGTGGAAATAATTCACAGTGAAGGAAAGACTTTTGCATGCATAATGATAATATTCGAGAACGACGAAAATGATAATATTCGCTTGGCCTTCGCTTGAACTTCACGGATCGCGTAATACGCGCCGCGCATTTATTGCACCGGCCGCTGGAAATAACGATTGCCCTGAAAGCTTCGTTTCTGCTGTAAAATTTTATAATTTTATTCCAAGTTTTACTAATTGAAATACGACACGCGGATACGCGTATTTACGGTCTATCTGTATTTCTGCACGTGTACGAGCCTTCTCGTTTATCTTTATGATATAATCGTCAAGAGTTATTATAATGTAAAATAAATAAAACGTGCACTTCAATTTACGATTATGTATCTTAACACACATCTCTGCCATATTGATTCTTGTTGCGACTCGGTATTAATGTTACGTGCATTATATACTGTGTGTTCCGTGTTATCGGGATCGATCGATTTATTTGCCTGCTCTGCTTAGACTTCAGATTAGACGCGTTGGAATATTTGGAACATCACTGTTAGCAAGGGAAATATGTAACATCCAAATAATGAAATGAAAATTTCTGATATTAATGTTATGTGGGTTATACTGTGTGTTCCGTGTTATCGGGATCAATCGATTTATTTGCTTCAGATTAGACGTGTTAGAATATTTCAAACATCATTGCTAGCAGGCGAAATGGACAATATTCAGATAATAATTTCTGACGTTCGAGTAAATTTCGCAAAATTTCTTGTGGAAATAATTCGAGACCAACGATATAAATTATAGATTAATAGCAATATGTGTTACAAGTGATATGTATTCTATTTATTATAAGCAAAGTAAATCGGTGGTATTACATTCGTGTCGATCAAACTTCTCAAACAACAGATTTATAAGGTTTCTCCGGTCGGTCGGTAATATAGCACACGCGCGTTTGATTTCACGTCTCGTTGTCGTCACGTGTTTGCGCTGGATTACTTAATCCGGAAACTGTGAAAATGTAGAACATGATGTTTTCTTTCTGCTGTCTGACCAACGTCAGAAGTACTTACGCGTAAAAGGTTTCACTCAATCTACTTACGCGGTTATTATCGTGGAAACGATAGTTTATGAGGAAACTTTCAATTGATATTTACCTCGATATCAAAGACATATTTTAAATATTACTGTAACTTGGGAATAAAACGTATACACTTTAGAAATATATATATATATATATATACCGTATATTCGCTCGTAAACGAGATATTGCGTTTTTGAAGGACAGAATCGTTTCTGCAACGATAGCCAAGGCAAAAAAAAAAAAAAAAAAAAAACTATCTGTATGGACAGGCTGCAGCGAAATTTTATTTATACGTTTTAATCGTGTTTGTATAGTCGAAATTGATCTTGCCGGACCTTGACTAATTCCTTCATCCTTCCTTCACTTTATGAACCTATAAATCCATTTATACACTTGGAACTGTAAATTTCGTGTAATACGTTTACACAGGATTTTACGTTCGAGATCGTTCCGATGAAATTTCGCATAGCCTTCTTCGCACTGCGATTATAATTTTGTGTGTATGTATATATGTATATGTGTACACACACACACACACACACACACATTACTATATATACTATATATATTATATATATATTAATATATATATAAAATTATAATTATATATATATTATAATTATTTATAATTTAATATTATATATATTATATATATAATTATTAATATAATATATGTGTATTTTAATATATATATATTATTACATATATTAATATATATTAATATATATGTATTAATATATATATGTATGTGTGTATAAGGATCAATTTAAATACACATTGAACTGACCATATATTAAAATGGATTTCGAAACTGCAAATTTCGAAAATCTTCTTGCAAACATTTCCTACGAGTTCAAACAAATCGAATCACGAGATTGTTTCAATAAATCTCTACATCAAGTTTGGAAAGATTACAAAGGATTATTTACAATTGATAAGTAAGATTTCGTTTTGATTTTGTTACATTTGTTACATTTATTTTTTTTTGCAGTTTAACTTTCGTCTGTTTGTAATTTGTTTCTTTCGTTCGATGATGCAGATGTAATCGTAAATAATACAAACTTGTAAATCCCTGAATTGAATATTTAAATTGGATAATTTAAATAGGCAATAATTTTGTCTTTATTATGGATGTATTATGTTTATTTTATAAAGTTACAGATCTTAAATTAGTATCTAAAATAGAGAAAATTGAAGAGCACTTGTTGAAAACATCACAAGTGCCAGGAAGTTGGAAAATTTTCTTTCTTTATTGAAAAATATCCTGCGTGAGAATACTGTCATGCGCAATTTCAATGGAATTTTCCTCTTGTAATTAATAATGCTAAAACGTGATATCGCTAACACAGTGAGTCGAAAAACTATTGACGCGTCTAGTTTCTTGGCGATAGTTTTATAAAGAACAAATGACATAAATCTGTTACCACGAGTAGTTCATACAAAAGCAATGCGCGCAGTAATTTAATTTCTAGTATTGAGCTACACGATATAATAATACAAAAAAATATAAAAAATTCGAGAGTGAAGGAAATATCGACACACTCGTGTAATTCTAGTGTTCAATCTGCATTTAATGGCAGAAATGTTATTAAAAAGAAATTGTCAAATTACTGGAATGTTATCGAATGACATCGAGCCAACGTTAGCACGCTCGTCTTTAAATCATTAAAAATATTTTAATAATCTGTTCAAATATGTACGTGGTAGAGCTGCAGAGAAAAGACTCTCTTGTGTCAACATCTCCTTTCTGATTCTCGAATTTTCATGTTACTTGTATTATTATTGGAAATTCATGCTCGTTATTTGAAATTAATTGTACGCATTACTGTTTTACAATCCGAGATATTTGTCAGTCCATCGTTTGCTTTTCACGTGCAAAAATTTTCATGAAAAATATCGCAAGAAAACATTCTTGATCCACTGAATGAGTGAACGATTTGAAAAGAAATTCGAGTGTTTTCTACAGGTATTGCTCTTTAATTGTGCGTTGCGAGTACATACTCGGGGGTGTGTGTTCGTACGAAACGTCTTAACAATTCCACGAATTTGTTACTCGATGGTAAAAAAAAAAAAACAACCCGTATTTCATGAAAGCGTCGCAGTGAACGAAACGGGATACGAATCCGCTTCTTGCGACTCATCGAAATAAGCGGTATAAGCCGGCTGCAAGGAAGAACAGCCGACACTGCGCGGGCGTTCTTGAACGATCCTCTTCCGGACTTGGTCTCGCGGATAAAGATACTTGCCCAGACAGAGATCGGACGTTTATTTCGTTCGCTATTTAAATCCACACAGGACAGCTCCGTGTGCCGGCATTTCCATGCAAAACACTCATCCGTTCCATGATCTTCGTTCAGCGGTTTCTGAATCGTGCGACGACGTGGTAAGCTCGATCGAGAGATCGATCGAACGAAGAAAAATGTGGTCGGAATAATCCCAAGGTGCCTGCTCTCCGAAGAATTCTTTCCGACGTATTTCCGCCTCGTCTCTCTCTCTCTCTCTCTCTCACTCTTTTTTCTTTTTAATATTTAAAGAACGATCTCGCGTATGTAAAGGAGCAAATATAAGCTGGACAAATAAAACGGAAGGTCGAAATGGTCGAGAAAGAAAAAAAAAAGAGAAAAAAAGGAAGGAAAAAAATGATAGTTTCGTGGATGGACAAAGGTTTCGGTGAAATCCTTGGAAGATTATATTTGCTCAGAACGATTGAGAAACACCGTGTGTCTGTGTGTGTGCGCGTGTATATGATGTATTATACGAGCCACTCGTGAATCAAAATGCGACGAGGAAAAGTGACGATCGCGAGCGATCGTCAAGTTCTGAAGATGACGCTTCCCCTTGAGGGGAATCGTCGTCTCCTAGAACGAACAATGGTACGACAATTTTATCGAGAGATATTTGGTGATCGTAACGTTGAAAAATTAATGTCCTCGCACGAAGTTTACGTATTTTCCTCGCTTTTTTTTTTTTTTTTTTTTTTTTTTAAATCTCGGAACGGAGATGGGCGAAGTTGAAACCACCGGTGCAGCTCGATACGAATGCAAAGCTAGCCGGAATGAAAAAGTATACGCACTTGACCCCGTTATCGAGGGAGAAAGATCCCAAGCCTTGCGATTTGACTTCGCACGCGTGTAAAAGCTATCAGCGGCCAGCATCTTGCGTCGGATGTCACGAATGAGGGGGAGAAATGCTTGTTAGAACAATTTAACCTGGTTGGCTAGTTAAATTGAGCTAGAGTATCAGCTTATTAAACCATTCGAGTGGGAAAGACGTATCTACCTGGCATCTTATAATAGATAGCTCGGGATAACACTCTTGGAGTCGCGGCGCAAGCAACATCCCATCAGGAAGCCATTAACGTATTTGTCGCGAGGTCTCTGATCAATTACGAATTGTAACCTCGAAACTAGAGAGATATTTAGACTAGGGTCTCTTATTTCTTTTCTTCTTTTCTTTTCTGATAATACTTTTACACGCCAGTCTTCTTTTTCTCTCTTTTTGTTGCTGGTAATTGTACATAAAGAGAAGCGAGAGAGCGTTTTAACTCTTAACAGGTCGAAAATATTGTTCAACGTGTCCCGAGAATCCATCACTACACATTGGCGACTGCTTTGAAATAAATACTCTGAAAGATTAATTTCACTTATAAAATTATAAATCAACTAAATATCTTGAATTTATATGTAAGTAAACTTAGTTTAAATGTTTTATTTAAGTTTTCATTCGTACGAACGTTTTATAAGCTTTTCACCTAATTTTCACAAAAATGTCAACATAACATTCACAATAATTATTACAAAAAAAGCTCTCGACCGTTAGGGGGTTAATTTATACGTGTAACTTTTTTATGTAGGAAGAGCATTATAATTTGGGATACGATAAAAAATTCCTAAATACATCTCAGTTCAGAGATATTAGAAGTTCACTCGCAAACGTTTCGGGAATTTAATTTATACATTGGGAATAACTTGTGAATTTCACTCTGACACATGAGACACGTCGAACGTCGCGGACAATGTTGCAAATAACGTCACAAGCGACGTCGTCAAAACAATCAGGATCAATTCACAAAGAAAAATGAAGAAGAGTTTCAATTTTTTTTTTACACACGCAAGAGAGCGTCATAAGTTAGGATATTTTTAACCTCGCTCTGTTCAATCGCAAACATCTCGAGAATATTAATTTCGGGAAACTCACTTTGTGAATTCCGAATGCAAAATAATGTGAAACGTTGCAGAGACAACGTGGCCGTCAAATCAAGACCAAGATTCGTGTAACTTTCAATCAAACGTTTCAGTAACTCCAGGCGGATGAAACGCGCGCCGCGCATTGTATATTCAGCCCTTAAATACGCGATTGTATCGCATTAAATTAGCCTGGCATGAAATTACAAGCCTGGCCTCCGGCGGGCACGGTAATCGTTACCAATTACGCGGCAAAAGAAGAAACAAAAGTAAAGTGCTGAAGCATCGGAGCTGCTGTGGTTCGGTGGTGGTTATCGGGGCGTAATGAGGGTGGCGAAGTTAAGGCGGAAAGTCGCAGACAATAGCATTCCAACTTGGCGACTTGGCTAGAAATTATAATGCTCGCTGTGGCCGGATATTCGAGCACGCGATATTCGTGCAGGGCAGACAAGCGGCCGCGCATATGCACGAAATACACGCGTGAAACACCAGCGAACACGCGAGTCACGTTCGCGATCAGTGGCTGGCCGACCATCTGTCCCGAAACACACCGGTCCTCGCGTCTCGCGCTGATCCTCGTCGAGGCCTTTCTTTCGTGAAATTTTTTCGAATACATCGTAGAAATTGATAATTTGTAAGAAAGATGATCTCGCGTCGAAACGCCTGGCTGATTGATTTTTGCTAATAATTGATCCTCCGTTAGCTTTTTCACTTTCTGCACGCTGTCGATATAAATTTATGGAATCGTCGAACATTTGGGCAACATTTCGTTGAACGATGCGAAATTGTCGAGTGAGTGTTGACTAAATGGCACGATTCGTGGAATCGTAGACAATTCGCGATGAATCTCGAAATCGTATCGATCCTCGATGTTTGAAATTCGTTTTATCATTTTCTCTCGCTTCGTATCGAACTCGTACAGTTTATGGAACACTTGCATGGATTGATGAAAAGAATTTGCGCTACGAGTGACATTGATCTACGTGGATTTTTCCGGCGTAATTTTGGTTTCTCGTTTCGTGGCCGCGGTTCGCATAAATTTACAGTACATCGTAAAAACATTCGCAAAGAATTCGCGCTGAAAAACATTCCGAGCGAGTAGATTTTCGATACAATTGATTTTTCATTTTGTGATTTTTTTTCTTTTTTTTTTTTTTTAGAATCGCCAGAAACACTCGCGAAAAATTCGCGTTAAAAATCATCACCGAGACTTACTTTTCGCGAGTAGAGTAAGGGTGAATGGAAAATTGCGACAATTCTCAACGTTTCGGCGTTCATACGAATTCGAGATATTGGTCTCTCTAGTCGATCTTTTCGCGCAGTTCGATCCTTGTTCTTTCGGTCCTTGACTGGTAAATGGGCATCCGAACGACGAGCGGCGGATTTATTCGCGGAATCACCGAAACGCGATAAGGTGAATTGCTATTTATAAAGTTGTGCATGAGGCCAGAAGGGTGTTCCTCTTGGTCGAGACAGCCGGGCATATAATGTGGTTCGCTCAACGAGAGCAGATAGATGGATCAGTAGTTGGTGGTCGTTCACAGCCGGACGAAGTTATTCGAGTGGTTCGATCGATGTGACTTACACTTTGCCTTTCTCTTCTTTGTTTCTTAATTTCTTTAGAACGTGACGTTTGTTGTGTCTTGATTTAGTAGTATTGATTTAGTAGTATTAGACAGAGTAGAGAAATGAATAATCCCCTACTTAATTCTTATGAAGATAGCACTCGAGTGAACGAAGTTTTAAATTCGAAGCATTTCCCGCCATCGTGCGATCAATCAAGGAAATATCGACGAGTGAAAAATCGGTCCAGTCGTCTCCAGCTTTTGCGAATTTTTACAGTGTTCTTTTAACTGAAAGTTATATCGCAGCAATTTGAAAGATGAACAGTTTTCTAACTTTTTTCTCCTTTGTTATTATAATTGACGAAGTTATTCGAGTGGCTCGATCGATGTGACTTACACTTTGCCTTTCTCTTCTTTGTCTCTTAATTTCTTTCGAACGTGACGTTTGTTGCGTCTTGATTTAGTAGTATTAGATAAAGTAGAAAAATGAATAATTCCTTACTCAATTCTTCGTTCTTATGAAGATAGTACTCGAGTGAACGACGTTTTAAATTCGAAGCATTTCCCGCCATCGTGCGATCAATCAAGGAAATATCGACGAGTGAAAAGTCGGTCCAATCGTCTCCAGCTTTTGCGAATTTTTACAGTGTTCTTTTAACTGAAAGTTGTTATCGCAGCAATTTGAAAGATGAACAGTTTTCTAACTTTTTTCTTCTTCTTTTTTTTTATTATTATCCGAATTTATTATATTCCGAATTTTCTTTCTCCTCGTGCAAAGTGAGCATTCCGCTAAAACTACGCGAAAGAGAAAATGAATTACGAATATTTATGTCGGTGGTCACTAAACGACCGGTGTCTCCAAGTTATTTTTAGCAAAAGAAAGGCACCGTGTACGTTCGCTTGTACAGTATTCGCGTGAATAAAGAAGTAAACGCGTCGTATTTGAACAGTCTGCACGATGTAAACGAGCCGTGGGGCTCGTGTTTTGCGTTAATTTGTTAACTGGCCGTGTACGAGTTCGTGTCTAATTTTAAATACAAACGATAGAACGGATCACGTGGATGCGGATGAATTAAATTCGCCATGAAAGTTGTTTTCTTTTTTTTTTTTTTTTTACTAATTCTCGCTTGTTTGGCTAAGCTTAAACGTCAATTTGAATTTTCATGTTGTCAAACTCAAATTTGTAACTTATCCAAAAGAGCGTGCCAATCTAAAACCAACGCAAACGAAAGAACTTTTTCCATCTTTCGACTTCATTTCCCTATTTTATTTGATTTTTCGAGCTGTTCTTCGAAACAGTTTCTTCGCGCGATTTTCTCCGCGTTCGCGCGCGCTATCACGCCAGACGATATCGCTAATGATAAACATGATCGAACCATCGTCTAACGAAAGGTCTCGGTAAAAAGGAGAATTTAAACGATTTACCTTTTTCGCGCGAAACCGGTTGGCAATCTCAAAGGGAATCATCTCGTTTTATTTCTCGTTCATTAGCATTCGATGGCTGAATCGTTGAGTTTCCTTGGCTCGAGCCGGCGGGCGGCCATCTTCTTCACGGCCGAGCCTAAATCGGGCTAGTCACTCGCGGTTAATGGCTCGCAACAGCTTGAAATCAAACAGCCGTGTCGATATTGCCGTGATGAAATTGAATATATCTGGCCGGCAATTTCGTGAATTCTGCCGGCGTGCGAATCGTTGGTACTGCAATCGGGGCAATGAAATCGTTGTTTCTCGCTGCGTCATTCTGCGAACTTTCTGTTTCCAGCGAAACCAGTCTAGCGTCTGGCGTTTAATTTCCGTGATGTCGCGTCTTTTTTTATTTTTTTTTTTTTTTTTATCTTTTACGTTCTTCATTTCATTTTACTTTATTTCGCCGTCGCAATTTCTCAAACGTTCAGCTTCGTTTACTTTTCCTTTTGTTCGTCGAGATCGACGAGAATCTTATCGGGATCCGCTCATCGAATTGAAGAAGATTTCCTTCAATTTTTCCTTCATTGACATTCATCTTGAACATACCAGGAAAATATTTCGATACATCAGGATTATTTATCTCTTTGCACCGTTCGTTTCTAAGCTTTCTCGAAGTTCGTTTCAGCAATTCTCAACCGGTATCTTTCTTTTTTTTTTCTTCTTCTTCAAAATTTATCGATCGACACTCCCGAGGAGCCGAAATTTCCCAACTCGAAATCGATAGTGTCTCGCCATTGATTTGGATGAAAGTTTCACCTGGTGTTTTTTTTATTAAGGCCGCGACGATTTGAAAGATGCCCCGGCGACATGTTTCCTCTCCTCCTCCTCTCCTCCCCCCCCCATGAATCCGTGCGCGCACATTGGCCGCGTGCGTCGTCGAGCTTAGATTAGCCTCGAAATATTGGATTATGGCATCCAAGCGATGACTGTGCCTGTGGCTGGAACTGTGGTTTAATTTAATATAGACGCGAGGGAGTCTTCCGCTGAATCAGGACGTGCCAGTGTCGAGTCAGCCTTCCGATTGCGAGGAGATCGCGGAGTTCTTTCGTCTCTTCCGCGGATCGGATCGAGTCACGTTGCTGGCAGCAGTGCTTCGTAAACCTGTTTCGCGCTCGTTTCGACGCTGATCAATCGATCAGCGATCGTTATTAATTCCACTAATATTAATCCCTATGTTCCAGTACATTTAATATCGGCGACTTGGAAAGTGCTCGTCGAGCGGAATCGATTGTCAAAAAATATCTGTCGTGTTCGAGGATTCGTCCACGAATCGTTGTGGAGACTCGCAATTGGTTCTATTAAATTCGAGTAAGATCGATCGTTGATCAAGTTCTGCTTCGATTTTTCGAAAAAAAAAAAAAAAGAAAAGAAAGATTTACCAGCCGAAAGCAGCACGGTGCTCGAGTAATTGTCGAAGCATCATCATCCGCAAATTGCAAATTGCCAGAGCGTTATCTGTTTCCAAGTGGCTCGTCTTCGGATAATTTGAATGTTTGACGATACGAGCAGTGTTTATCGGTATTAGCTGATTCTAAACGTGCGGTATATCGGTTTGCGAACGCGGTGCAAACTGTTCGCGAGTTTAAACGGTTCGTCGAGGTTAGTTAGTTGATAGCTGTTGCATTAACAAGTGTTGCACAGAGACAAAAACAGACAGACAGACCTCCTCGCTGGTGTTGAAAGTTGAAAGTGTGCATCTCGTAGAAACATGTCGACGTGCTCGCTGATGCCGGTGTCGCTCCAGGACATTTTGGTAAATATCAATCGTTATTTCATCACCGAATCGTGCCGCCATAGTGGTCATAAATTTTAGTCTACAATTTTTAACACATCTTACACGTGTGGGGTTTGGGCTGCGCAAACACGGGGAGCGCGCAGAAAACTAGATAAACGATTGTAGGGATATAATATTAATAATATTATAGTATTATAGTATAATATATTGTAGTATTATAGTATAATATTATAGTATTGTAGGGATTGTAGGGATATAATTCAAATGATTTATTTACATTAAATAATAAAGAAAACGGGAACAAAACAACAAATAATAAATACACGATAGACAACACAGATAATCATAATTCGAACAAACTTAAACGACACGATTAATATATACAACACAAATTATTACTCTTTTGACCAGCACTCATTCAGCACTCTTTTTCGACTCTCTCCAGGCTCTGTTTCTTCACTCGCACGACTTTCCTCTTTTTTAAAAAGAAAAGCGCTCAACGCCAACGCTGTGCTTCTCACATCACGTTCATACTTTTTTTCGTTCACGCATCTGTAGGAACGATGATCGGTAAATAATAAAATCACCGTACTACAAATAACTATATATATACTTTATTAATAATATCTTTTAACAACTATTGATCAATTGATCAACACTATTTAAATGAACAATAAAATTGTAATTTAATTATTTATACACTTTTAATTACTTATTTAATAATAATTATAGTTTGTGAACTTCTGACTGTAGACTTTAGAGTATCTTATAATTCTTTTTCAACTACTATTTATATATTCGCCAATTTGTTATGTATCGTTGACAATTATTTACAAACATCTCCTTAGTAATTTTGTTAAAATATTGTTTTCTTACGTGATTTCTTATTTACGAGTTTTACAATGTTGGCGCCGTAAATTTATTTAAAACGAACGACTACGAGACCTGGTTGAGAACTAGATATCGCTGGAACAGACGTCGCTACACATCTCCAGCAAACAGGCCATCTATTAAAAGTAAAAGTAACTAAAAATATGACTACATACGATAATTTTCGATACTAAACGATTACTACTCTGTTATGCCTTCTTACAAGAGGAAAGCCACTATCTGAATCATTCCGCGTCAGAAAATTCACGAGGTATGTCGAGGCATTATTATCTACAGAATAATCACAGTCTCCACCACTCGACAATTGGCCGTAGTGAGACTGTGTTTCCCATTACCCCTAAACAACGTGTTAATTACAATTCGAAAATTATATATGGAGAAATACGAAAATGTAGAAATACGAAACGGAGCAAAAGTTTTTCCAGGAAAGAAAATGTGAAATATCCTCGCCGTTTCTCCTCGCCGAGGTAAAAATTCGTAAAAACTCGTGATCACGTGGAAATCTTCAGCGTGATCGAGATTGTATTTCCAATTGAATTCGACTTTTATCAAATTAATGGAACATTGTTTGAAAATGTTTCCTCCGGGAAGGGAAGTCATATTTTCAACGCGAGCAACAGCGAAACTCTACTCGTTCCAATCGAGAGAAAAGAAAAAAAGAAAAAAGAAAAAAGGATACTCGATCCTTGGACGGAGGGGGGGGGGGAAGAGAGGAAGAGAGGAAGAGAGAAAACATAGAACGAGTAGCACAGATTTCTCGCGGATAAAAGGTTGGAAAATTCATGGGCCGCACGCGAGCAGAGAGAACATTGAAGAATTTCGACGTTGCGCTTGGCGAAATGTAAATGGATGGATTTCATGGAGAGCGGCCTTGTTATGGACGGTAACTCAGTTTCAACAACAGTTCGAATTTAATGCGCGCGATCTGACGGAATAACGTCGATCTGGCGAGTGGCCACGGCACGAGAAGTGGTGCATGATCCTCATTGTTCTCTGCAACGAAAACTTTCGCGGTAATTGATGTTGCGATTTATGAAAGTTCCCGGTCGAAAATATAGCCGGTTGTTTTTCTCTCTCTCTCTCTTTTTCATTGAAACACGCGTCGTACTCGATATCGCTGGCGATTTATCACGTTGGTGTTTTTTACCCTGCTTTTCCGCGAAGTTTCTCGATTGAATTTACCCCTGTCCTTTCCTGTTTTTTTTTTTTTTTCTTTTTTTTTTTTTTTTTTTTTTAAGTTAAGGAAAGATGAATATTCTGACACTGTAAATTCCCGTAAATTTTGTAGTTGAAGGTGTTCTGCTTTGTGGTGGTTCGTTTAATTTATCCTTGTACGTTTATTATTTATTTTGGTATAATCGAAAACAAGAGAGTCTGATCGACGAACGTTTTGAAAGTGATTTTAGTTTTTCAGTAGAATCTCGTTACGAGATGTAGAAACATTCATTTTATTTTCTTCCCTGTGGAAGAGAAGCTTTGTTCGTACGATTTCATTGAGCAATAATTTATATAGTGATCGAAGCAACGACGACACTTCATGCCGGAACAAAATTCGCAAAATGTACAAAATTTTAACAGCTTTTTAATTTGTGATATAACAGCAGATATCTCAGACAGACAATTGGCCAATTAAACTTTATCGTGCACTTTGTGTCGCAAAGCACCGTTGCCAAATTGCTTGTTGTCGTTACGATAATTTCCGTTCTTCGAATTCTTTGCTCCAAATCCCGGTATTAACAAGCATACTTCAAGGTAGAAATTTCTTTAAATAGAAATTTATTCGTCGCCGAAGCTTTGAAACGTTCGTTGAATGCTGAAAGAGTGAAATTGTTCGACAGGCACAATCACTTGTTTCAACCTTCTTTTTCTATGAAAAGCAATGAAAACCTCAAAGATTGCAACAATTGCTAAAATAGTTGGAAAACGTTTCGTACGATGAAAAAAATGTAATATTCGCGATAAAGTCAGATTAGAAAGTTGCACGGGAATGTTTAATTACGAAAAGTTAACACGATGGAGGGAACTTTTTCGGTAGGAATTAAGCTTTATCTGCATATGTTCACGAAACATGCATCTCGAACGTAATTTTTTATTTAAATCTTAAGCGAGCAGTTATCTCGTCGTCTCTCCTTTTATTATCTGATTCTGATTCCGAATTAAGGAATTGTAAAATTATTTTCGTCTCTAGTTATTAAAGGCCAAGAATTCCTTTTAATTTTTTTCACAATTTCGATCAATTTTTTTCATTGTTCATTCTCAAATCGATCTTAATTACGATGATTTCTTAATTTTCCTTACGAGACTCTTTATTCTCACTCATTCTCATTCGATTTCCTAATAATTAATTAATAATTAATGTCCTGATTAATGTTTCAAGTCAAAAAAGTCTTGACTATTTCAATCAATTTCATTCGCAAAGATTAAATAAAAAATCCTCCCTTTTTGAACCATTCTCAACTATCTTGACTAAATTTCTTAATCTCCCTCGCGAAGCTCTTCACTCTCAACTGAATTCTAAAACACGGAGTCAAAAAATCTCTAATCGTTCCACCAAAATTATTTTAATTATTTCTTTGCGAAATTTTTTATTTGCGTTCGTTTTCTTGATTAACATCCTAATGACATTATATAACAATTAATTAATCCCAATAATGCACATTAAGTCTAAAAGATCTCGACAATTTTCACCAATTTCGCTCGCGAAGATTAAATGAAAAATCCTTTTTGAACCCATTCTCAACTAGCTTGACTAAATTTCTTAATCTCCCTCGCGAAACTCTCAACTATTTTCCTGAATTCTAAAACACGGAGTGAAAAAAGAAAATCTCTCTCCGCTTCTCGCCAAAATTGTTTCTAATTATTACATTTCCTAATTAACATCCTAGCGACGCATGTAGCAATTGATATCCTTCGCTCTTCACTGTTTTCACGAATTCGAAAACCACGTTGTCAAGAAATCTCTCTTTGCTCGCCAGCAATTGTTCCGACCTTCTAGCCCAAGGAGCAGGTTGAAATACGCTTCGATCCTCTCGTCAATTATCGTTGATTATCGACGAAGGACTTACTTAGTTGCCGAGTCGCGATCCAATTTTCACCGGAAGTAACCGGTCGTGACAACGTTGTTACTTGTCGTTGTCGATCGAAGTTTTCGCCTAAAAGTCCACGTTCGAGTTCGTCAAAACGTCCCAAGCTGCTTATCGTTAGTTCGCCTGGCACCGTCACCTTACAACGAAGCAGGCACGCACACACACACACACACACACAAATGGCATATTTCGCGCGAAAATTACGCGATACTCGCATCGTAAGTACGTAAGTGGTCGTTGAGGCGCAGCTTGAAAATAGGCTCTCGCTTGTGCAGAATATCTTTACCGCTATCGTCAGCTGACGTCTCGGCCTTGCTATCTCTAACATTATCAACTCCATTCGACAGCAGTCATTAACCAGTCATAACGCCGATTAGGTCTCGCTCGATGACGGCGAGCACGATCCGTGAGAAGAGAATTGCGAAGGGTGACAGGGGGGGGGGAGGGGGAGAAAAATCGTGGTGAATATCTTGAATGTTAATTGTTTGGTATGGAAAGCGTATGAAAATAATAATATATTATTATAATAGCGATAATAGCGGAGATAATTCTACGTTTCGATCGACGTTTGGTGACATGAAAAGGATATCAATCCTCAAATGGCATCGTTCGGTTGTTGATCGTTCGTAGCGATTATCCGAAATCGTGGATTTTCGCATTTAACGTCGTCTCGTGTCGTTTCGGATCCTTCGTGGTGTGAAGTTGTGGTTAAAAGAAAATTTGCGTAATTTCGAGATTTAAATTTTGTTTATCGACACGACGACACAATGACGCGGAACAGTTCAGTGCTGATTTGCTTCAAATTTTCAACCGTTCAGCTCGCTTTCAATTCTTTTTATTCCGTTCAAGACCACGGAAATTTCCGAATTTCCTCTGTGTGTAGCTAGGGAAATTTTAGTTTCGCGCGCGACAGAGAGTGATCCTCGAGCCGATCGAGCTGTAGGCGTCAGACAGGTCGAATATTAATCGGGGGAAGAAAAAAAAAAAAAAAAATTCGCCAATGGCCTAGGTTAATTAGAGCCAGCAGCTGCCTGGAAAGTAAAGATCGAGGTTCTCGACGATCGGTCGATTAATCTCTCTCTCTCTTTCTCTCTTTCTAACGAAAAGACTTTAAAAATCCGATAAATGTACACGTATAATCCGTTTCATGAAATGAAACCTTTCAATGCTGTATGTATCGTACTGTTTACTTACTTGTCTCTTTCTGACAAATTGAGAAATTATTTTAATCCACCCTTTGATGCATTGACGACCATTAAACGAAACAGTTATCTGGCACGACACGCTAAAAAATCGTCTGAAATTCGCAAAAAGAAAAAAAAGAAAGAAAGAAAAAAAGAACGAAATCAAAACGAATCAATCGTTCGTTTCTCACCATTTTATTATCGCGATTTGTTCGTTTAACGGGGAGGAACTACGTTTTAACAACATGAAACCAATAACAACGTTATTTGAAGTTATATCGAATTATTCGCACAGTTCGCAGCGTTTCTGATAATCGATATCGAATTTCGCGAGATCCGGCGAGGATTATGCATTATGAAATTTTCGTCGGGTGATTAAACGCTGAATTTGAGCAAACATCGCTCGCGTATATTGCTCGCCAATGGTGCAATTAAACGTTAAATGAAACAGAAATTAAAGAAAACGAACGTGTTTCGCCAACGAGATAACGTTCGCAAAAATGGTGGATTATAACGAATATTTGACACTCGTATTATAACGAATACAGCATCGTTTTTATCACTGTACCTGCACTGTAATTTTGATTTTTACAAAAAAAAAAGAACTCTCCATTGGGAAGAATTTTACGAATTTACAAAATATCAAGTATATTAAATTTTAAATGTTATACTACTCACACGTAATACCTATGAATATTATTTTACTCAATTATTCTTTTCTTCTCAATTTCCATATTCAATGTATCATTATTATCTTGTATGTAGATTATTAATCTTTGTGAATTTATGTATTATTTTACTCAATTATTCTTTTTTTCTCAATTTTCATATTCAGTGTATTATTCTTATTTCGTATGTACATTATTAATCTTTGTGAATTTATATATATTATTTCACTCAATTATTATATTACATTATTTTAATATAATTATTATTATATTATTTTACTCAATCATTTTTTTCTTCTCAATTTTCACATTCAATGTGTTATTATTATTTTGCATGTACATTATTAATCTTTGTGAATTTATGTATTATTTTACTCAATTATTATATTATATTATTTTCATATAATTGTTGTAATATTTTACTCAGTTATTCTTTTCTTCTCAATTTTCATATACAATGTATCATTATTATTTCGTATGTACATTATTAATCTTTGTGAATTTACCTTCTTTCACGATCTCTTCTCCAGCAGTACAGTCGCCGAGGATTGTAATTAAAGATCAAGGCAGGTCGGTTTGTCAAATTAAACTCTGGAAACCCCAATTATTCACTAACTGGTCGCTACGGAATAGCACGTGACCTTGAACTTTTTAATCTCAATGCACATCCACTTCAACTCCCTTATTCGTCGAATAAGCATCGGAAGCTTAATGCAGTCGTCGTTGATAAATTTCCTTCGAAGCTAGATTCAACGAGATGAATTTCTCTTGAAGGGAACAGCACACATCTCAGAAAGAAGTTCGAACCACCAAATGAATTAGTCCACAAATAACACGCTATTCTTCCGCTCGATCCCATGCCATTTGTGCAAGAAACGTCATTATATGCCCGTGTCATCGTGAGTTTAATAACACCAGCTCCACGTAATCGGTCGCCTACATCGCGAAACGCCTCGAGGCAGGTTCATCCGCGATTACCAGCGATTCGCGGGCGCACGATCCACTTTCTCGATGCTCGCTCGCGGAAAATGGGGAAAATAAACAATGGAAACGGCTCGCGTGGAAAAAGGATTGTGCTCAACGACCTATGTACTAGGTGCAACGAGAAAACATTGAACGAAACGTTAAAACCGTGCAGTCGATACTGGAACTATCAAAGTGGTCGAAACGAGCGATTGGATAATCTTTTGTTAAAATTTTATACACAATGTACGTTCGAATTTTGTAATTATAATTCTTTTGTCGAAATTTCATACACGTAGAGCGCAATTTATTTTTACAGAGATTCGAATGATTTTTCGTGAAATGTATAAATAAGAGCTCGTAGCGTATCGTTTGTTCTTACGTCCCTGAGTGAAAATTCTAATTCTAATTCTTCAGTGAATACGATAGTTGCAATGTTAATACAGTTTACGTAATAATATTTCACTTTCAAAGAGTCCAACTTCATTTCATTTGCTTCGAAATGAAGATTTTCCGCTTAAACGTCGCAGTTTGATTTTTTTTATCGCAGCCCGAATACCGTTTGGCGATGTATCAACAGAAAGTTCTAAAGTTTTGTGGCGACGATTACGCAAGACATTCTGTAGATATCCATGACACTTGCGACTAGAATGCGAAATTTTCATGCAGATCCACAGTCTTGTGAAACATTAATAAAAATGTAGTAGCCAGGCAGAGCTGATCTGTTGAATATTATAACAGACGCAGTACGTTTGAATATTTTACAATGTTTCTTGTCTTCTGCGCTACTTTACGTGTCTCTCTATCCTTCAATTTCTGTTCGAATGCATAAAAACCCGCAGTTTACATACGCGACACTGCACCGTGAGTGCTAACACTCACGTACAATAGCACAATGTACGTGCTCGCTTATCCGTCGTTCGAAGTCACTTAGGTGAAATTTCCTTTTTTCCACAAAGATAAGAGAAGCCACGAATTAATTCCTCGAACTGATCGAAGTGAGAATGTTGTTGGACATTTTTCGACAATCCAAATATCGAGTGAAATTTCGAACAATCGAGACGTACAACGTCGTACGTGCCACTTTTATAATTTTCTCGTCCATTCTCCTCCCATCGGCGCGCATAACGATCTCTCGTACGCAATCGCTGCCAGATGCTTATCAAATCGTGCGGGTTACTTGCGTAAGAGAGCGCGCGAGATCGGTACAATGGGATTCGATCGCGTTCGCACACAACGCTTGTTATTTCGTAGCCGGTAAACACGTGTCCCCGCGGCGCATACGGTTTCGCGGTTAAAACCATTAGATCCGTGTCAAACCGGCCTCTGGATGCAAACCGGAGGCCTTCCAAGATACCAACCGAGGCTGTTTCGCGGTTAATTCCATTACACTCTTGCCAATGGTGTAGCCAGGCCGCTGGGTGTCTACGCTCGAAGCTTCGGGATCTTTCGCGAGTAGAGTTGGGATCGAGTATCTTGCAAGCAGCCTCGAGAATTAATTTAATTCTCGAATTTCGAGATAAACTGTCTTTCAACAGTTTGGTACGAAGTTTCGTGCTCTCGTGCTCTAAACAACAAATTCGGGATTCGTTCTGGTCCCGCCTGAAAGTCACGTGACGCTACGGTGATGTCATCGGTCGCAAACTACCTTGACAAGTACACGATACTATAGTCATTAACCACTGAAAATGATGCGACAGTAGAGTGATCAGTCAGAAACTACTGACAATCATATGACGCTATTTATTGACTTGATCCTAGAGTTTCGTTCAACAAAATTCATTATATTTCTAATGATAATAATTCGAACCTCTAATAACTCTAACCTCTTTACAAATTACAAATCATTGAAAATCATATGACGCTTTTATTGACTTGATCCTAGTGTCTCGTTCAACAAAATTCATTATATTTCTAATGATAATAATTCGAACCTCTAATAA